>VFFE01004755.1:26073-71817 GCA_008921705.1 Burhinus oedicnemus
CTTGGTGCTTTGTTTTTTTTTTTTTTTTTTTTTTTGTTTTTTTCTCTTGGTTTTTTTTTTTTTTTTTTTTTTTTTTTCTTCTCCTTCCCCCCATTTAGTGCCTTAGTAAGAACACAGCTGAAGTACTGGGAGCCCAAACTAAACCTGTCTATTATGCATTACCCGATTAGACGCCATGGTAATAAGCATTTGAATCTAAAGCTAGATTAGGCAGGGAGCAGTCTGGGGCTGGATTTGCATAGCACGCATTCCTTCTCCGTATGACATGTTGGTAAATCTACTGAAAGTGAATTTATAAAGCACCAGCCTGCTTCAAGTGCTCCTGTTGATGCATGGGTTCCTTCTGCGACGAGGCACTTAGCTGGGCAAAAAAATGTCTGTGATTGCCTGGAAGATGCCTTTTCTCCCCTCCTCCTGCTCTCAGAGCTCGTGTTGCAGTCAATGCGGACAGGTAGCTCTTGCCAGCTCTAAAACCCTTCATTAATGGGGTTTTGAAAGTTTTTGTCTGTAGAGGGAGTTATTTCGGGGTGTTTTCTCTTCCTGTGGCATCTCTGGTGGTAGTGAAGTGAATCTGGAGTTTTCAGGTACCTAAATCCAATGTGCAGCTTCTTCAAGCTTTCACTGCAATATTATAGGTCTTGGGCTGGAAAATGCTGTGAAGATTTGTTAGCCAAAAGCTATTTAATTTCCTTCCCCTGTGGACAGTCATGAGATTGTGGATGATCTTGAGGTCACTCTCTCTTTGACGTATTTCATTACCATGTGTTTAGGGCATCCTAACTGCACTTTTAATTTGGAGCAATGAGCTACCGAGATTAGACACAGAGGGAAATATTTTTCAAGGTTTAGAGCAGTGGCTAGGCAACAAACTTGCAGGCCCTCTGTTGTACAGAGGGCTTTGAGATGGAGGTTCTGGATGTTCTTGTTCCGCTGTAGGGAGGGTTTGAGATGGATGTGCTTGTGCTAAGAGCGAAGCAGAGAACAGCCTTATCCAGCCCCTTCTCATGGCGATCTCCATCTCATGGCGAAGCGTTCAGCAACGATGCCTTTGGGTGTCTGAGCAGAGATGCTCTGATGTCATTGCAGCCCCTGAGCTGGAAAGCAGCATCCCTGCTGGCTTTGCTTTTTTATTAGGGCTCTGCTTAGCTGCTTCAGGAGCCCACTGAATGTGACTCGCTCCACTTGAAGTATTTGCTTGGCCGGCTTGTGACCCTCATAGCGTGGGCATGAGGAAGTATGAATCGAGGAATAAGGCTCAGCTCACTGGGTTTCAAGCTTGGTTAGCCTGAGTGGCTGCTCTTGGCAAGAAGGTCAGTCATGACCTCTGTTTCAGCTTCAAGGCTGCTAAAGGAATGGGTGGGTGTTTTGGGGTGTTTGGGATGCACTTTCTCAATGGAGAACTGGGCAGACCTGATGTGAGTCAATTACCTCACCCTGAAGCCAGGAAAGGAGGTGAGCTTTGAAGGAATGTCACAAAGGCAGTAATCACCAGCGGTACTGTGAAGCCTTGCCCAAGTAGCAGATGTGAAGACCTCTGCAAGACCCTGCCACCCCAGGACTTCACCTTGAAGAGATGAAGTTCTCCATTGCTTTGGATTGTGAGTAAACCAGAGTGGTGTCAGTGGGAAGAAGTACTTTCATTTTGCTGGCCAGAGTGGTGGACTCCTACCACAAGCAAGAAGTCATCTGCAAGGAGTTGTGAGCTTGGAAAGGGCCAGTAGCATCAATGACTGGTTCGAAGACTCAGGAGGGTGTGCGAAGTGATGGTGTTGAACCATGGAGCACCTCCACAGAGATCGCAGTGGGCTAACGGGAGGGAGCTGGTAGATGGAAGAGGGCAGAGCACAGTGTTGTCTCCCAACAGAAATGAGTGACGCTGTGGCTTCCTGAGCCTGTGTCATGCCTGCGGTGGCCGCTGGGAAGGTACGTCTGTGCTTGTGGGTGCGTCTGGAGTGTGGCTAGTCCCAAATATATGAACACCCAGACTGCCCTCCTGCAGCAGATGAGATTAAATTAAAAACTTGAAACACAGTTATTTTCTCTCAGGGTGTCTGAGCCTCTCAGGATCCCCTTGGGTCACTTTTTCAAGCAGTTCTTTGCAATTGTGAGGCTGGGTTTTGGTGGGGTTTTTTTGTTTGTTTGTTTGGTTTTGGTTTTTTTTCTTTTTTAATGAAAAGGGTGATCATTGTATAAATATCTACAGGGATGGGAAGCTTGTCTTTCAATTTGTAGCGGGTGCAGAGTGAAAACCTGTAAAGAAGAGAAACCCACTTCTGTATGTATCCCTGGCAGGGAGGTGGCCGCTGTCGCTGTGATACTGCACCTTTGAGGGGGGTTTCCTCACTGGAGTGTTTGCCCCAGTGGGATGGAGAGGCTCATTTTTTAAGTAGCATATAGAGATGGAGGCAGGCAGGATGCTTGAAGCGTTAGCAATGCTATAGATACCCTGTTTGGAGTTCAAAGTGTCTGAGAAAAAACAGATTTGGTTAAATCAATGTGCACAAAAAAAAAAAAAATCCTCTGCATGTACTCGGTGTGTTTAAATTTGGTTTGTATTGATGCTGCTGATCCTGATACTTTCCTGGATTCTGCAGTAAAATAGCCTCTATTGATTTTTTTAAATGCATCCCCTTTGGTTCTGCACTGGACAGGCTTCCCCTCTGGAAGCTCCTGCCAGGCAAGAGGCACCTTCCTTTGGTCCATCCCTGGCAGCGATGGGTCAGCCTACTTCAGAGCGAGCCCTTCTTTGCTCTCTGCCACCAGTGGGAGGCAGGATAGTTAGGCAATTAAAAAGGTGTGCCTCCATTAAGGCAGGTCCTCCAAATTGCAGGTGGTGGGTTTGAGCAGCTCTCCTGAGAAAGCCAAGTCCTGCTCTCCTGCAGCTTCATCCTGGTCAAAGCAGAGGTTCTGCCATAAGCTACATCATGTTGCATCTACATGAAAAAAAATATAATCAAGCCTTCCAATTAGTCTTGCCTGCTGTGGTCGTCTGCTTTTCTTTATTATGTTTAAATGTAAACAGTCTTTCAGTGTAATGTGATAAAAATTGCTGCTTTTTCCCAGGCTGGGTGGGAGCAGGCGTCGCATTGAAGCTGTTGGGGTTGCGTTGTGTCTGATGTGAGCTCACATATATTGATTTTCAGCATTCATCTGCTGAAGCATGGGGAGGTATTAGTGTCGTACTGGAACAAAATTGGCCGGCGGGCCATTTCTGCCATCATACATATTTATCAAGGAATTCTCAACACTAGGTTCATACTTTAGGGGGAAAAATCACTCTGGATTAATATCAGGATTTAAAAATCTTTAAAGGGAAAGCAGCATTGCAGATGGGTAGGGCAGCTGAGAGATCTGACAAATGTGTTCTGTTTGCTTTGGGCACTTTCTAGGCTACAAGTTTAACGATATCTTGAAGTTTAATGATACCTACCCATCAGGTTCCCCGTTAGGAAGGACTCCTATTTACAGCAGCCTCCACGCAGTTTCCATTTTGAAAGAGGGAAAAACCAGCTTGCTACACACCACAAGATGCATGAACACCAGTGGTTCCAGTACCTTCACCTTAAGCATGGATAATCCTAAAGATCTCCAAACACAACCCAGAACTAGCCTGTTGGGACTCAGCCAGTGGTTCCTTGTTGCCTTGCCGTGGTGGTGGCCCTGTGGCAGATGTTACTGTGCTGATGGACTGGAAGCATCTGCTGCTGAGCAACTTGGAAACTCCAGTTTGCATAGCCAAATTAATTAAGAAGCTTTAAGAGAGGAAAGACCTGTCTGCCTTCCCCCTCAGTTTTACACTTGGAGAGCCCGTCTCACCCCAGGGATTACCGCTGAAATGGGGAGCAGTGAAATGGAAAGCTCAGTAGTGAGGCTTTGCATATAATAAATCAAAGTCAGAGCCCAAATGTTCAGTGGAGGAGCAGGGCTGAAGGCTGGGGGGAGGAAAAAAGCGGGAATTAACATAAAGGAAAGCTTTTATTGAACTATTGTTCTCCAGGAAAAGGCTAATTGGCAAACAAATATCCTCCTCCAGTGGGAAATACAGCTCCTCTCTCCCTGCTTGCCAGGCTGTTGAGTTTTTATTGACAAAAGCTTTGCATCATCAAAGGGAGTAGTCGGAGCTGGGAGTGATTTCGGAAATGAAGTGACTTAAATCCACGTCCTTTTGGATGGAGAGGGAAATATCGAGAGGGGAAGTCTCCTTCCAGCAGCTGGGCTGGGAGGTGGTCCCAGTGCCTGTCATGTCGTGAGGTTTCTGGTCCTGGCTAATTATATGTAATTTGTGATACACTGGGGTGGGCTTCACAGCTCGGTATTATCAGCCCTCCTGCAGGTGTGTTGTGCTTTGCATGAGTGTCTTCCCCCAGCTGGGGCCAAAACCAGTGATGGAAATGGAGCGGGCCTGGATGTTGGCTTGTGCCAACATCTGGGTGATAAGGATGCTCACTCCAGGATGCTCTGTGGGGCTGTAGCAGCCCCCTGAGCTGCCCAGGGGGTCTTGCATCCCTTTCTTGACTGTTTTTGGCCTTGAGGGCTGCCCAACCAAGATTTGGCATTGCCCAGCCCAGACATCTGCAGGGCTGGACGCCTGCAAAGGCTCCCTGAGAGAGACCAGGTTCAAATGGCAAAGAACAACTTTTATGAGGGCCTTCTGCGCAAGGCTGCGGGCTTTCAGGAGAGCCCTGGGTCGGTGCTAATCCCTCCCCGCGCGTGACCTCGTCTCTGAAAGGGCCATCTCTGCCCCTTTGAGCCCACCACAATGCGGTGCCGGCAGCTGCCACCCCGAAACAAGAGCAGGGTGAGGGGAGCGCTGGGAGGGACGGTCCCTCGTATCGCCTTTGCTTTCTGCCATTTTTTTCTGTGCTGCCTTTTGAAGCCAGGCCAGGGCACTAGGAGGGCAGGGGGATGCTCCAGCATCCTTCCTGGAGGGTCCCCTGCCGCCTCTGCCCCCCTCCACCTTCCTGGGAATTCTCTTGAGCTTAACCCACCTCTGACGAGTGTTGCACCTGGGTTTCAGGATGCAGATCATTCAGGGCATTTAAGGGAGCAATATGTAACTTGAAAACTCTTTCTTCCTCCCACCACTGACCCACCCCGCTTTTTGGTTTGCTTCTGCAAAAGGACCACAAATCCGCCTGGCTGCTGGGGAAAAAAGCACATGCGTGTTTGTAGAATTGGGTCGTTTAGCACCCTCGTGAGTATTAAGAAATATATATATATATTTATATAGGTTCCCAAACTGGGTCTTATCTGTGGTTCCATGCTTGTTGTCCTTGTTCCTGAAATAAATGGCATTTGCCTGAGCTGATCTGCTGGAGCTCCTGTAAGAAGCAGTCTGTAGTGGTTTAGAGGATCTGGCGCCGACACTCAGCTCGGCACCGATTAAGTTTACCCTTTTAGTGGAGAACTCGTGACCTCCTTCGGTGTTACTGTGCCGCTTGCTGTCTAGCTGACTGGGAAACTTCCAGCAAGGTTTTGTTTTTAATCTTCAAAAACTAAACAAAGTTTTGCTCCAGCAGCATCTTCCCTGGTTGGATTCATCTGTGTACTGAGCTGTGCTGGTCTCTGCAACTGCAGGGGGGTAAAGGGCTGTGCAGGGATCCCCAGGGCAGCTCCTGCTGTGGAGGATTGATGCGGCAAGCCCTCAGCATCTTCTCCTTAAGACCCAAGCTTATCTGCATGCCCTGGGACAGACGTGGTCCTGCAACTCACTGGCAGCCATCTGGATTTTTGCTGGCTTGCCAAACTGAGCGGCACTGCTCCGAGGATTGATTTCAGTTGGAGAGCGTTAAGACAGATCTCGTCTCACCCTGCTGTGCGCCACGCTCTTCCCCCCCACCCCCCGAAAACTGGATTGCAGAGTCAACAGCGCATGTGCTTCTCTTGGCGAGGAGCTCGTTTGTGCGCTGGAGAGGTGACTTCCAAGCCAAGCTGTGATATCCTTGCAGTGCGATGGAGGTGGTTGCTCTTTTTCCTGGGTAGCATCATCAACACCTCTAGATAGGAGAGCTCCATGCAGACACACGAGAAAAAAATCTCTCCCAGCACTTTCATTGCTTGCAGTAGGTGTAAATTTTGTTTAGATGGAAAAAGGAGGGCTTTTTCTGTTGTATTACAAATTTGTGAAACTATTCTTTTTCCTCACTGGTAAACATATAAGTGTTTACTGGCTCTAGAATAAACTCGTTTGATTTTTCTTGTTGCACCCTGAATTTCACCTTTGAGCTCCTGAAGCTCGTCTGCCCTTGAGTGAGCAAAATGTTTTCTTGTGAGACAGCAGGTCCGGGTGTATGCTTCAGGTTGTGATAAATGCCACAATAAAAGGAAAGCATACAAAGAGGAGGCAACACATTTTAGATGAATGGTGGGTTTTTGTTGGTACTAGCAGATGGGGCTTTCCAGGAGTGAACTGAGAGCCCGTGACTGCAGCCAGCTCCTGCCAGCATCCTTTGGGTACCAGGCGGCCTGAGCAAGATTTGGAGATGGAAAACCCTCTTTGTTGGGTTCATGCAGTATAATAGGATTTCTGGGAAGGGGGAAGAGGATCTGGGGTAATTCAGGATTTGACAGATGTATTTATAAATCCATGAAACCCAAGTCTTTGAGATTTGCTTACGCTGAGAATTATGGCTCTTGTGATTTAACGATGAGTCAGGCTCCTCCTGCCAGCTGATTTTCCTGAGGCATCACGGAAAGGGTCCCGTCCCCATTCCCTTTCACGGCTGCTGTTTCATGGGTGGATGGAGGGGGAAAAAGCAATCGTCAAACAGCTTAAAGCCTTTTAGCCAGGTGTTTTGGCTTTTTTCCCCCTCCTGCTGATATGCATGGACTTCCACCAAACATTCCCCTCCTATGCAGCCTGTGCACAAAAACAACTTTATGCTGGAGAAAGGGATTTTTGGAAATTGGCATGGGAGCTTGTGGCCAAAAAATCATCCTGGTTGCTTTTAACAGGAATGGCCGTGCCAGATATGCCGGCACTATGTTCAGTGCAGGATCCGTGCTGGAGGCACTGGTGATGGGCTCGGGTCCTCCGGGCTTCTGTGTTGGAGGGAAGATGGCTCCTGGTTAGGGGAAGGCAATCCTGTTTCTGAGCTTTTCACACAAGGGCTCAATTTCAAAGCTTTTATTTTTAAAATTAAATAATGCTTGGATTCCCCGCATTAAAAAGGGTTTCTTTGCACCGGCTTTGGTGCAAATGTGAAACAGAGCAGCACTTCTCACTCTTGAGAGGGACGAGTCCGAATGCTGCCACCTGATCACACGGGCAGAGCACCACACACACATTTCGGAGGGCTCACAGTCCCAAACCCGAGAAGCGGTCAGGTTAGCAGACAAGGCCAAGGAGGGTGCTGGCTGTCTTGGATCCGTAAGGTGAAAAATCAAAACATGCCTGGGGAAAGCTTTGCTGTGTCTCGGGGGATGCCTCACACGTACAGCTGGTCTGAAAAATGCCGTGGGAAAATCTAGCTTTTATTGCTGTGGAGGTTTGGACTCGACTTACAGTAGGAAGAAAATCATCTAGAATTGTTTGTTTAAAAAAATGATGCAAAGTAATTAGTGGGTTTGATGTGCACCCCGGCACTGCCCTGTGCGCTGGATGTTGTATGTATGGGGAGAAGCACCAAGGGAGGGTGGGACAAGCATAGGGCGTGATGTGTGGGATGCCAAATTTCTGCCTTCTACGTGCTATAAAAAGTGGTCCAGGACACCTGGCTCTAGCACTCGCTGGGGGTGACAAAGTCTTCCAAAACTGCCTGCCAAGGCCGAGTGCCTCTCAGCCACCGCCAGCCAAGGAGGTCACTTTGCAGCGATGGAAGAGAGCCAGAAAATTTCTATCAGTCGGGAGCATCCCAGGTTGCACCGGAACTCTGCGGGGTGGGGGGAGGCAAAGCTTGGCGTGGCCCAAGATGCCGAAATCGGTCAAGGCTCAGCAGAGACGGTCAGTGAGCATTACTGCACTTACACAGAAATACTCTCCCCTTGTGCAATGCATTGAAATAAAGCTCCCCGTTGAGAAAGAGCTCACTCAGGATCTTGCTTCCTTGTTTTGGGAGGGGATGGGAGAGGAGCCAGAAAAACAACAAGCTAATATTCATATTTGAGGATTTAGCTCTTAGCTTCTGGGTGGGTTTGGAGGCGGGTGTGAAGGGGAGCATGCACGCTCCTTTGCATGTGTTTGTACCCTTGCTGGGTATTTTTAGGCTGCAGACCGCAATGCTGCAATACCGGTGCTGGCTTTAAACCAGCTTGTTGGGGCATCGGTCACAGACAGGCTTTGGCAGCACGTTGCTCCACGTGGGCTAATTTAGCTTGCTGAGGAGGCTGTTGAATATGCAAGCGGTAATTGCTGCTCTCTTTTCCTTAAAGCAAAGGCGGAAGCGACACTGGGGTCCAATTTTCTCCTAATGACTGATTTCATTTAAGCACTGCTCAGGGCAATGTAGGCTTGGTGCATTTTTTTAGGGCTGGGAAAAACAACAAAACTCATCTGTCTGTGCATCGCTGAGCTGCAGCCATGGCTTCTGTCCTGCATGGGGACCCTGGTCGGGCCTGGTGGCATGTGTGGGCTAAGCTTCTTCGCCTCCTCCTCTCCCTGGCCTTTCAGGCTGAGCCCATCACACGCACACTTCCACACTTGTTTCTGTGAAAGAGAAGTTGTCTGGGGATGATTCAGCCCCATCAGTCCTTCCTTGGGATTTGGGGTTTGGCTAGAAGTTCTCTCAATGACCCTTCCCATCCTATCTTCCCTGGCTCTGTACATACAGGGGCAATTAAACTTAATTTATTCTGGCCCGCTCAATAATAAAGGCCAGAAGGCACCATTAGCTCACAATCTGACTTAAATTTATTGATCTAATTAGCGCTCAAAGGTATAAATGGGAGGTGGGAGCAGGATGCTTAACATGCAATGCTGCATGGCGCTGGTCCATTCTGCTGTCCTTAATGCAAAGCTCCAGGTTGCCAAGGGGCTGTTGTTTTTTCTCCTTGAATAACCAATTTCTGTAGGATTTGCAGGGAAAGAGAAGGCTGCGTAGTTGGACTTTGTTCTGACGATGCAATCTGTGCTGTCTGCAGCTCCCGACGACCTGCCAGGGAGCCATGTTTTGATTCTGATCCATCACGTCAATGAATATTCATCAGCCTGCTGAAGGTTTAATGCTATTTGCCTGGTAGCTAACATATTTGCTCTCTAACTTTTTTTAGTCTTGATTGCTACTAACCTACAGCCTACTCAGCCTACACTATGGGGTGATTTGTTTTTTTTAATTGTTTATAGATGAAAATGAGGAACCTCAGTAGCTCCAGAGCTGGAAGCAGCTCAAAAATACCTTGTCTTGGTTGCTACATGACTGTCTGCTTTAAAACCCAAAATAAAATCTTGCCTTTTGGTCTGTCATTCAAATTCCTCGTAAAACATCGTCAGGAGCGTGTATCTCTGAAGAGCAGGTGTTGTTCTGATAAAAGCTTTCTGTACATTTTTGCAAGCCCAAGTCAGAGGTTGTACGTAGCAGCAGGTTTCAAGAATGAGATTGACGTGGTATTGAAAAGGGGATGGAAAATGCCCTGTGGAAGAAGAGAAGGGGTCTGTTTGCTCCGGACTAGCTGCAGAATCAGGATCAGGCCCTGATCCGGGCACGGCATGGCAATACCCATGGACTGGGAAGAGCCATGCAACCAAACTTTGCACAGCTGAGGACGTGCAGGTCAGGACAGAGCTCCCGAACCAGGCACAAAGCCACCAGCATCTCCCTCTGCACCCCGTTCCTCGTGGCTCTTCAAAACTCAAACCTGCAACATTTTCCTCTGTGTTGGAGGGGACAGAGGTCTGTGTGTCTGGTTTTTTTTGTTTCCCTCCCTTCTGTAGGAAAGAAACTCCCCAGCAGGTTCAAAACCCCTCCTAACATGGAAGAGATGCCAGCAGGCTGCTAATGGATTTGCTGCGGTGCGGGCTGCTGGGGAGCCGCGATGAGAGAGCTTTCATGGCAGCTGAAATTCCTCCAGTGGCTGCGTTTTTCTAAATCCGAGAAGCTAAATGTGAAATGAGATTTGGGGCTCTTCAGGAAGGGGGGACCCTCCAGACTGGACAACGAGCAGTTGCACAGCCTGGGATTATCCCCCATGAAGACCTAATAGCAGTTTCCCATCGTTTGTGGTTTAGCAGATGATTACACCATGTGCTAAAAATATGTGATGGAAGACAATTTCAAGGGTCACATCCTCTGTTAAAGTAATGTGGGTAGAGCCTGAATTTTCTGCAAGGTCCCTATTTTGGGAGGGCAGCATTTGCCATGCAAGCGGTGGTGCAGCGTCCGACTTTGGGTCTGCCCCCAACCTGCCTCCGGTGCTGGCTCTCTGTAGGGCACGGCAGCTGTTTATTTGGGTGTATAAATCTGTAGTCAGAGGGGAATGACTGGCTCCAGGGAGATCAGACACTTCTCTCCAAATGCTAACTTTTTTTCCGAAATCCCTTCATAGCTTTGTTAATAAAACTGAGTCATCTATATTTCAGCCTTCTGCATTAACCTTGGCTGTTTGTCCTGTCTCTTAACATCTCAGCATCTTGCTTCACAGAGATAAAATGTGTGGGTGTGTGGCTTTGTAAGACAAATGTTTAGGCTTTTTAAAAATTCTCTACTTTGCTGGTTGATTTTTCTTGTTAGGGTGTTTCTCTGCCGTTCTCATTCCTCGTAGGTGGGCCTCCTCTTGTGTCATTGACTTGACAGTCCCAATTTTGGGGCAGTATTTGCCTGGTCCTTACTGTTATCTGTCAAGCAAGACACGTCTCCTTCCCTGAGCTTTGCTCCCAACCTGACTTTCAGAAATCAGCAAAAGCAAGCGATCGCCCGTGCAAGTGATGCCCCACGTAAGCACTGCATAGGAAAGTCTGAGCTGCCGGTACCGCGTGAGTTTTATCAGCTGAAATTGCGTCTTGTAAATATTTACTGGATTTTCAAGTAGGGTTTATCTAATTAAAGCCAAGTAAAACTTTCCGTGAAAAAGAGCTGTTCAACTGGCGGTTGCCAGTGGATGTTTAGACACACGTTTAAGAGCTAGGGCGATAATATAGGATATTTTCTCAGCGCTGCTGCCATCTGTGGCTCGGGACACCCTGAGCCACATGAGGTCTTCAAACACCAAGACACCTGTGCTGGGAACCACGTACCTGGTGGCCCTGAGCACATCCAGTTGTTCCTGGCAGCAGCCTCCTAAATTTGCCATACCTCTGGCCTGACTGAGACGGGGGCTGGCCTGGCTGCTATGGTGCAGGGAGGTCAGCAGGGATTTGCTGAGATTTGCAGCAGTGGTGGGGGTCCAGGAGGACCCCTCTCCCCATGGGGATGGTGGTGTGTCCTCCTGCTGCTGCTGTCTTTGGAACAAGGCAAAGCAAATGCATCTTCTTAATTCGCATGGTCGTCAAGGTTGCCAGGACCATAAATGTCAAATCTGAGCAGAAATATTTGGCACGTAAACCGTCTCCGGTCTTCCCCTCCACGCTGAGCGCGTGGGTGGCTTTGATTCCTCCTCCCTTCGGCGGGACAGGAGCGCAGCGCTGCAGGGCGGCTGCTCGAGCCTCCTCTCTTCTCTTCCCCTCAGGATCTAGTGCCCAGGAGGGAGGGACGCAAAGGATTTTGGCCATGGCCCCAAGGAAGAGGAGCGGTCGGGGGATCTCCTTCATCTTCTGCTGCTTTCGCAGCAGCGACCACCCTGAGATCACGTACCGGCTGCGCAATGACAGCAGCTTTGCCCTGCAGACCATGGAGCCCGCGCTGCCCATGCCACCAGTGGAGGAGCTGGACGTCATGTTCACCGAGCTGGTGGTAAGTAGGATGCTTTTTATTTTTCTTCCCTCCCCCTGCCTTGCCTTTTTTTGTTTCCTTCTTTCTAGTCTCCCCAGGCTTGGTTTTGCGTGTTGAGGCCAGCTTTGGTGGGAAGGGAGCATCAGGGGCTGCTGTGGTTTTGCACTGAACCTTGAGCTCTGCTCCTCCCTGAAGTCCTGCCAGTTTGGGGTGATTTCTCTTTCCCGTTAGAAAGCCTTGATTTCTTAGAGCAGGGGTTTGGGGCTGGTCTGGCTTTGTGCACCTCCAGGGTGAGGCAGGGGTGTCCAAGCTGATAAAGCAGGTTGTCCCCTGTAGGTGCAAAGTGACTGTACTTGCTGGGCACTCTGCTTCGCAGAAATCCTTGGGTGTGGCTAAATTGAGATTTGGGGAGTCAGAATATTATTTCTTTATCCTTCGGTACCAAAACTCTGAAAAACATAAATAAAAATTAACAGCTAAAAAAGGCTTTAATTTCCTCTAAGTGAAAACATTTTGGTGTGGTTTGTTGGATGGACCCAGAGCGCTTCACTTGGAGTTGATTCAGCAGTGAAGTGGTGTTTCTCTACGGCGCTTTGGTGCATAGAGGGAGCTGGGAGTCGTGACCCTGGTTGGTCACACCTCATGGTATAGCATGTCCCATTAGATGCCAGGCAGCATGGTTTTGGTGAGCTAGGCCACTTGGTAGAGGAGTTCCAGGTTGTATTACGAGTGCCGGTTTTGCCCAGACGTCCTTCTCCATGGGCCAGATGAGAAGGCAGACTGGGACACCCAACACGGCACGGTGGGGACGAGACATCCCTGCAGCAGGACTCTTCATGCAGCAGTCCTGCAAAACACCGCCGGTCGGGTTTGGTTTGTTCAGATGGAGTGACTGCCTCCATTCCACATTTTCCTCCACTGATAACTTGGCCAAATCAGATTTTCCTGGGGAAATTCTTTCCCATGGAAAACTCTCCCTGTGCCCCAGCCAAAGGCAGCGTAAGGGCTTGTTGCACTGCGGCTCGGTGTTGCCAGCCAGGCTGAAGGAGGCATCTATGGAGGCTCAAGCGCTGGAGCCCCACACTCCAGCACCTCATCTCAGCCCAGGATTTTCAAAGCATCTCCCCCAAATTCAGCCAGATGCTTCGTGCAGAGGCTGTGCCGCAGGGAACCGCTCTGTGTGCAGCGAGGCAGGAGCCCGGGGGCGCTCGCAGGGACCAGCCAGACCCAGGGTATGCCCTGGTGTAGCCCTTCTGCTCTCCATCCCTTGCTCCGTACTGCCAAGATTTTGGGTTTTTTCCCCCAGCCAAGGGTGAGAATAAGGCTTGGAGGCAGCTGCTGCTCCAGGGGACGCCAGCAGCAGGAGCCATGCTGGCTCCTCGGAGACTGAAGTCCTATAGGGAGGGGGGACAGTGGCTGCCCACCGTGCTCCCATGCAAGCAGCTGCAACCCCCTGGCTCCCCAAAAAACCCATCAGGCAGATCTCAACCCGAGCCAGTGCCAGGTGGGAGGGAGGGGGAAGCTCAGCTCTGCTCTGCGGGCGCAAGAGGGCAGATTCCCATTCAGGGGAGTGAAGTTGCAAATCCCACCCCCCCCCCATTACAACAGCTCCTTCTTGCTCTCGGTAACCTGTTGGTGTTGGGTATTAAATTTCAGCATTAGTTAAATGGTTTGGAAAGTGTCCCACTGTTTCTCTGTAACCCACTGTGTAACATTTGGAAGAGAGACAGAGAAAGCACTCAGGGGCGCTGGACTGATTTTTACGCCTGCGGGAGCCCGATGCCACCCGGCCTGTCATGCTCGACCATATGGGGCGGGACGGCTTGTGCCCATTCTGTGGGACCAGGGCTCCCTCCAAAGTCCTCGGTTGTCTCGATTGATTGGGTTGAGGGAAGTCAAAGGGGTTGAGGAGTTCTGGAGGTTTTGCCAGTTCAGGTTGGTCCTTGGCCAGCTCTTCTCTTGCAGCTTAGTAGTTACTTTTCTGCCCCATTTGTTCCCTTCGGGAACTCAGAGTGGCAGGGGTGGAAGATTTCAGACCTGGGACGGGCGGTACCTTTGGGGACATTGCAGCAATGAGTTTGGTCACTGAGGTGGACAGTCCTCCCACAGAGACCAGCGATCCAGCAGGGTCCCTGCTCTGCAGATCCCAGCCTGCTACATACATCAAAGGGCAAAACCTCTTTCTTTTTGGAGCCATCCCACAAAATGTTCTCTGGGCTTTGGGTGTTTTTAAGTGTGCGGGTTCGTCTGAGTCAGGAAATATCCATAGCGTGAGAAATCAGTGACTGTCCTGCACCAGCGGCCGAGGACAAGGGCCTGAGCTGCAGAGGGACTTGGAGCAGCTGACTTCAAGGTCGGCTAAAGGCTCGACCTGCTCTCCCAGTGTGTCTTTCATGGCCTGCTATGTGTTATATAGACACTTCAGATTTTAACTAGAATAGTTAAATAGAATAGTTAAATAGTTAGAGTTTTATTTTGTGGTCGTGCAAGTGTTTCTCAGGAGGAACAACAGGGAAATAGGGGATGGGGTTTTTTCGCCTGGGCACAAACAGGAGCAATCAGCCTGGAAGAAATGCCCCATGTCCATCCTGGGCTGCAGGGACGATGTGCCCTGTCCCAGCCAGCAGTACACAGCAGGCAGGAGCGTTTTCCTAGCGCAGAGCAGATGCAGATGTTGTTGCCGTGGTCAATGACTGATCACTGCTTCCTCCCGGAGGGACCTTTTCCCTTTCCCTTCCTTTCTGCCTGCCTGGGCTGAATGGGTTTTCGTTGGGGTATTGTTGGGATGTCGCTCAAGCGGGCACCGGCCCGTCTGAAAGGCTTTTCTTTGTCTGCTGTCCTGCCGGGGCTCCGGCCAGGCTCAGCCACCCAGGGAGGAGCAGGTGCTGGCAGGGAGGCGCAGACAAAAGCAGGATGTTTCAGGAAGATTTACTAATTTGCAGCTCCCTTGGCTGGGACAAGGCTTTGCAATTTTGTGCAGCTCTCCTTGCATTGACATCGGTGCATCCCAGCAGCTCGGGTCAGCAGTGTTTGCTTCCTGGGGCTGACGCAGCGCTGTGGTACCTGCCAGGCAACATCCATCGGATTTAAGGAGTTTCAGGAGCCATCGGTCCCCTCGTAGGGGCGCATCAGGAGGATCGCTGTGCCGTGGGGCTGCTCAGCCCCAGCAAGGGGAGAATATCTGGGGCTGCAGGAGCTGCCTGCGAACCAAGAGAACAAAGCTGTGCCATCTGCCATGGCTTCTTTCAAGAGGCTCCTGCGTATCCAGGCTAACAATACAGCATTTCTTCAAAGGCTGAAATCTTGCTTGCACGCTCAGAGAAAGCACTTGCAAAGCTCCACATAATGGTGCCATATGGTAGATCTTGCCGTAACAATCCTCTCTATTTTCTGCCAGCAACTAGACTTTCCACCAGATGGGTAAATGACTGATGTCCTTTATATCTGCTTAACACTCCTTGTCACTCTGAGGTTTGTAATGAAACGCTCTGTGTGTGGTGGTGTGCATCGGCCCCGTGGGACATGCGCCAGGCGGGGGGGTGGAGGCACAGGGGGATTGAACTGCTTGGTCTGGAGAGGGCAGCGGGAGCCCCAGCACAATCCAGGACCTTCTCCCAGTGGGGTGGTTCGCAGTGGCATCTCTGTCCCAGCAGTACGAGAGAGATGCTCTGGCGGCTCCTCAGACTGCCTGGATGCTCAGAGGAGCTGCCGGGTCTGGCGTGGCTTTGCTTGCCCCTGGTACATGAGATGCTGCCTCTCTCTGGTCCCAGGTCTCGCTCCTAGCCTGCCTCCCCGCCGGCGGAGGGATGGGCTCAGAGGAAATGCTGCCACAGCCACCTCTTGAGGCTTGTCCTCCCAAATACCCGGACTTTGAGGAAATTCCAGTTACTGGTACCTAGGGAGCTTCTCAGACTTTTCACCTCCAACTTGTCGTTAGCAATACGGAAGAAATCAGAGCAGCCTCCGTCTAGCCCTGCATGCTGCCCTTGATGTGCAGCAGCCCATTTTTAGTCTATGAAGCCAGAGCAGGTAACCTTTCCCAAGTCCCTCTGCCCAGACTCCAGCAGCCAGCGGGTCTGGGGAGGTGATGCCAAGAGGCGAGTGGCTGGTGGCTGTGCAGTGTCCTCAGCCCCCCGGACTCAGGACGGGTGCAGACCCTTGCCTGCTGATGTTGCATGGTGTTAGTGACTCCCTCCACTGGGGTCTGCTGGAGGGGAGATATTCACACACGGTCTCTGAAGTGCTGGGCTTTATGTCTTCCCCTCCCACAACGTGGAAGGCTGCTCCATCCCTCCCTGCTGCTTTATGAAGTAGTGGAAACTTGGGAGCCTGGGGAACAAAAAAAGGTCTCTGGCAGCTTACAAGATTTATCACAGCATTTATTTTTGCTGTACTTGGGGCAACTAATGCATTTCATCAGAACCGCTCTTCGGATGCTATCTGTTAGGAGACAGCATCCCCCGTCACAGAGATTAATGCTGTGTCGCCTTTGAAATGCTTCGTGGTGGGCGATCGGTCTGTGGCTCACGGTGTGGGGTGCTTGAGTAAGATGCTCCATGCGTAACTCTCCTGCAGAGCCGTACCTTCCCACCTTCTCGGTGTGCTGGGATGATTGCTATTTTATGTGCTGCTCAAACGGGGAGTGGAGGGCAACCCCAATGCGAGAAGGTGGTGGTGGTGCGGTCAGCGTGGGCACTGTTACGTGTTAATAGCAGCACTGGTTTGGGAACTCATTGCTAGTGATACCCAGTTTTACTTAGGAACTTAAGTAATGTGCTTTTCCCCTGGTTTCTAATCCAATAAGGAGAAAGTATGAGGTTTTGGGCCTTGCAAAACAATGGGGCTTTTAAGTAACAGCTGAGGGATCAGCTGCAAAGCCAAGACTTGCATTTCATGCTTGCAGGTCAGCTGTCATTTTTTGCTGCCTGGTCTTTGCAGCCTTAAGGACTTCAGGATTTTGGGAACCACTGAACAGCGGCCAAACCCATTTTCCCCAGTATCTGCAAAGAAAAGCATGCATTTGGTATCCAGAAAAAATACAATTGCAATAGCCTTTGTGTCCTGGGCAAAACAGCCCTTTCTGCAGAGTCTGTCCAGGGCCAGACACGCAGCACGGGGCTCCTGACTCCATCCCACCACCATCTCCCAAGACCAAGCTCCCTGGAGCTTAGGAATCGCTTTTAAGGAAGAAAACCAAGTCGTTAGGTAACGTCTGCTTCTAAATTCACTCTGCTGGGAACCATGTGGACACTTCTACCAGGCTGCCCAGGTGCTGCTCCTTAGATGCGAACAGCCTGGACCTGCCATGCTCTCATCCCAGCCCACTGCTCACAGAGCTTGTTTTTGTCACCTCATGGCGTTACACCTTCACAGATCATCTCATAAATGTATGTTTTGATAGGTAAGCATCTGATACAGAAGTGGCACACCTACTCGGCAAGAAAATAAGGATTTTCTGCCTACACAGTGTTCCGTGGACCTGACTGAAGTAATCCACTGAGGAACGCTACATTTCAGCTGAAGCATTCGTGTAATTGCAATATCTATTACAGCTACAAACTAGCATGGGGGCTTGCCCAGAAACCATGCTGTTCCCGACCCGTAATTTTACAAAGGAGCCATGTTATAGCACAATGTGAACCGCAGCTGAAGGCAGAGAGCACATAAGAAACTCCTTTGTTTTCAAGAGAAGTACAGCTGAAGTGGAAAAATTATATCGTCTACCTGCTAAATGCTTTCCACTTTGCACTTCGTAAAAGAGGAGGCCACGTCCCTGGGAGGTGCCTGGGCAGCTCATTTGGTAACGCATCGGTGACCTTAATTGGGGCATTTAGGTTTTTGGCTTGTGCCGGCTCCAAGTGTTTCTGGCACACGTCACCACGGAGGGTACCAGCCTCACTGGATGGGGCATCTGCTCCAGCAGTGGTCTTCTCCTTCCTCATTGCTCGATGGTTGAGTGTTGTTGCTGGAGTTACGGGCAGGATTGCAGAGCACATGGGTTGTGCTTTATCACCAACTTCAGTAGGAAGTGTTCCTGCTGGCAATAGCCTGTGCCTGCCTTGTATCCTTTTGCAGATGCGAATGAAAGCTGTTCGTACTGCTGTGGTACCTGTTGCTGGCAGAGTCTGGGTGTTCCTTGGTGTGCAAGCATCACTGAGATTGGCTTTTGGCAGCCAAGGCTTTCTGCAGCCCACGGGCAGGATCCTGCCTGAGCGCTCAGTGGTCTTAATCCCCATTGACTCCAGTGTTCACATCAATACCGTTATTTATGGGGGTCAGCTTCCCTTCCCCAACAACACCTAACATCTATAAGCCCATCTGGTGCCTGCTTGTGCCAGGCATCTTGCTGAATGTCAAACCTTGGTCAGAAATTGACTCCTTGAAGGGTGACTCTCTGCTTTGCACCTGCTTGAATTCTTAAAAATCACCTTAGGATGCCAGGTGTGGCCACAACCAGAAGTGTGGGGAAATGAGGACCACTTGTCCCACCCAAGCCACAACTATGCAAGAAACCTGTTTCCATCTCACGTTGCCCATCAGCATCAGGCTGTAGCTGGCTCCTGCTTCCCTCGGCTACATCCTTTGGGTCCTTTGTGCAGAGCAGTAAATCTTGAAAAGCTTTCAGCATCAAGTTGGTGTGGGGCTTTGCAGCCACTAATTGCCATCCAGCCCCTTTTTGAGGCCCTTCCCAGGGTGTTATCTGGGGAAACCTTGGAGGCGTTTAGCCCCAGACCAAGCATGCACAGCTTTCCTAAGTGAGCATCTCTATCAGGCAGGGGACATCTGAAGCCACACTTGACCTCTTGGCTTGCCTTCCAACTTCAGTAGCTCTCAGGGATGCCAGCAGCAGAGGTGGTATCTAAAAACAGATCAAAAAGGGAGCTGCTTCTTTGGGTCCATAAACAGGTGGGAAATCCACATCCGAAACCTCTTCTTATTTATTTGCCTGCTGTGCTTTATTATGGTACGAGGTGCACCCACCAAAGGACAGTCGTGCCCAGCTGTGGTTTACTTGAATTTGATCAATTTTAGTGATCACAGTAGTAAATAATGAGCCAATACTTCTTATTTTTTTCGTTTTGGGGTTTATGTACAATTGTGTGGAAGAAGTGTACTGGTCATCCACCTGCAGGGCTTCTGGATCTGAACATGCTCTTCAGCGTAGTGATCTTCTGCGTAGATCAATAACTCAGGCTGTAAAAGTACCCTGTGTTTAATTAAAATGGGAGAAGGGTTTTCCAGATAATGTTGGTGAAAAGGTCACAGAAGGCTGAGCTCAATAAATAAAAAAATGTATTTATGTGGTTATAAACATACATGACAAAAAAGAAAAGACTGAGAAACGTAAGCAGATACTTCTGTCTTAAAATACATTAGTATTGGAATATGAACACCTGTGAAAACATCAGTCTATTAAAATAATGGATTAAATTAAACAATATTAAACCATTACATGCTATCTCCCTCAGTTTGAACTGATGGGAACATGAACCAGCTGCAGCTAGGATTTATTAAGGACTTAAATCAGCTATTGATGGCCATAATCTTTCCTGCGGAAGAATAAAGGAATACCTATTTTATTTACATCTGTCCAATGTGTTCAGGTCAATAACTGAAAGCTGCAGAGCAGTGTGGATTGGGGTCTTTCTTCTTCCAGTCTGGGACTAAAAATTTAATGTGGGAGAAGGCTGACTAGGCGTAAGGACTTTGAAGTGCTTACACATTATTCCTTGTTGCTGCTACTCATTCCCTTGGTGTAATAAATTTCCTTTATTCAAAAAATTCATTACGTGATAAAGACAAAATTAATAAAAATCTTCTATCTGTTACGCTTATTCATTAAGAAGTATGAATAGTTGAGTTTTGTTCATGTTCTGTAATTCCAGCTGCAAGTTGTCATGGGTAAATTAAAAATACACGGTGATAATATTAGCTGGGGTTGGTTTGTCTGAGGGGTTGTTTTTAAGTTCTCAGGGTACTATGAAAAGATGTGTGCTAGGGAGGCGGTATTTTTATTACTAATACTAAAAATAAAAGACTTCATTCACTACCTTCCTATTTAAAACCAAACCAAAACAAAACCCACAAAATACTAAGATAAATCTGTATACATTGAGAATTGTAATGGCCTAAATAAATGTCACAGATAGAGGAGCTCCTCCTGCGGTGCAGGGTGCGCTTCAAGGCAATTGTTGTTTGCACTGTAACAGCCACTGATTAATAACTCTGTTTCTTTAGCGAAGTAGCTCAAAAGGAAAACAACGCGCTAAGTAAGGTCGATTCTGAGGTGGAGGTTTATCGCGTGCCGGTGCAGATCTCAGCCCGGGCTGGCAGCCGCGGGCAGGCAGCTGCCCAGCTGGCCGCGCGGGCAGCGCCGTCCCCCAGCGGAAGACGATTAGATGAGGTACGGGGAGAAAAATGCTGATTGCCATTTCCCTCGACACTGCAGCCTTCTGGGATAAGTCAAACTGATGAACTTGGAGAAGAATGCCTGGAAGAGAGTGAAAAAGTGATATGACCCCTGAGAAAGGAAGCTGAGGCAGCTTTCAACAGGCCTTTTTTGTTTTTTTTCAATTCCCATGCTGTACCAGTTAATGCCAAATGTTGCCAAAAGGTTCCCGCTTGTTTCTTTCTTTCTATTTTTTCTTTTTTTCAAGCAATCTTGGATCTCTCTTGCTTTATTTGAGGATGCAAGAGGTCTTGCCTTTACATGCTGTACTCTCACTTACGGAAGTTTCTAAACTCTGTGCATCCATCCATCAGGAGTAAATGCACTTGCTTTTTATTATGTTGGTCATTTATTGATCTGATGATGTCTTTCTGTATACGTGTGTGTGTGTATGTATACATGCACACATATGTATGCATATGTAAACGCAGAACAAGCCAGCAAATTTTAATTCATTTTTATTTCAATTATGGCAATGGATGGCCTCCTTATTTTCCCCCCATCTCCTCCATGTATTACGGTTACACAATTTATCACCCAGAAAGGTGCGTTAGACTTAAAAGTTTTTCATCTTTTTTCTTACAACCTCTGAAGATATTTTGGGGATGCAGACCCCTGTATAGGGACTTGTCCCTTACTGAATCTCTACTCCCCAGCTACTTCTTGCAGAATGTTTGGTGTCCCACAGGACCTGTGGCATGTAGGAGAAGAGCCAGTGATTGTCGTGCTGGAGTGTTGCAGCTGTGGGTGGGCAGTGCTCGGGCTCACCCAGCTCCGAGAGCCCATCCTGGAGGTTGTTCCTGAGGTCAAGAGATTTGCAGCATCCTGCTGGCTGCCTGCCGTTGCCCCCATTAAAGCCTGTGGCTCTCAGCCATGGAAGATGCTCATTAAAGTGTCCGCCATGGCATGGGTGAAGTGGCAGGGACAGGACCTTGCACCGAGGACCGCGCTGTGAGTCTGGGGCTGGACTTGATGCCCTTTGTGCTGGGAGGGTCAAAGATTTCTTCCAGTGGCAGCACCTTGTTTTTCTGCTTGATCTGGCGTTGTCTTCAGGTGATGGTTGGAGACTATGGTGGCTGAAAACCAGATAGGTGGTGGAGTCTCCCTCCTTCGAGATATTCAGAAGCCATCTGGACATTGTCCTGGGCAATGGATCTAGGTGGCCCTGCTTGATCAGGGAGTTGGACCAGAGGACCTCCAGTGGCCTGAGCTCCTCATACCACCTAATTGCCAGCTCGGGGAGGTACATGGGAACTTTCCCCGGAGCGCCACTGTGTATCCTCCAAGGGAAAGGTATAGATCACTTGATAAAAACTTGTTTGGCCCCTGGGATCATGCTCACAGCGTGCTGAGCTGAGCCACATGTTTCTAAGGTAGCTTTAGGAGAACAGTGTTGGATTGCCTTTACTGGAGCTCATGCCATGCTTGGAGAGAGGTGGAGGTTTGCTTGGCTTGAGCGGAGACCCGTCAGCAAAGCAAGCCGCACAGAAATATTTTACCTCCTAGAAATACCAAATACATGCTGAGAATCGAATCTCCCCTATGAGGTTTTTTTTAAATCATATTCAAATGAAGATTTAATGTGGAAACATGTTTCCTGATCTAAAGGTGAATAGTTTAACTGTATGGGGATAAATATTTAAGAGTAGCATATCTCTTTCCAGTATAAACACTCTGGGCAGAGACTTCCTTTTGGTAGCAAAATGAGGCTGTTATTTTATGTGCCTTTGACCCAATTCCAAAAAAATATTTAAAATAGCCTAGTTGGCAGATCCTGCCATGGGAGGCAGCCAGGTGGAAGGGGCAGTGCTGTGAAAGGGGAGGCTGAAGCAAGGGGTGAGGGCTGTGGAGGTGATGGACACCAACCCACCGGTTATTTTCTCACCGCTTACCTTCTCATAGCCACCAACATCGCACGTTGTAGTGGGAGTGCATGGCTTGCAAATGGCCTATAAAATTAATTGCCATTTAGAATCACCTAATTATCGAGCTCGTGATTATTAATTGAAGGCGCATATGGGTTTGAGGTTGTGCATGGCTTCTCTGCTACGCTACGACTCCGCCGTGCCATTGCTAAAGGCTTTGTCAGAGCTGTGTTTGTATGGTAGTCTGTGAGCCCCCAGGAAATGGCTGGTGTTCCTGTCCTCTCTTGACCTTTTGGAGTTTGAAGGGCAGTTTCTGAGCAACCTGCTTGGGGCCAAGGAGTACCGAGATAGCCATCAGTGAGTGTAAGTGAAGGGCTGGAGATGGGTGCAGAAATCCCCATACACATGAAACCAGCAAAGACCTGACTCTTCATGGTTAAGTCACTCTTATAACTCAGAATAACAGTCGTTAGTCACTGTTTGATTATGAGGATTTTCATATTCACTGGGTGCCACATAGTATTTATTTAAACACCTCTCCCAAACATCCTGCAAGATATCATTAGGTAGGTGTTGCTGAGTGATGCAGAGCTTTGATGACTGAACATGTTCGAGCTGGGGCACGATGAAACGTGCTGTGTGGGGCTCAGAAGCATTTCTGTACCTTTTTTGGATGTGTTTGCACATTGTCAAGTACCAGCACCTAATATGTTCTTCTGCTTTATCCCTTCTTGCTCCCACGTAGGCTTCAGCTCAGTTTAGATTTTTTTTCTTGGTTAATAAATCTTCACATTTGCACAAGTTGTAATTTTAGGGTATGGGTATTTTGAAGTTTTGGTAAATATTTCTGTATAGACCTAAGTATAGATGTGTGTGCCTGGTGCTTTCATGACTGAATCCCAGATTCTCGTGGCAGGGAAGTGGGGTCACAGTGGAAGAGCTTTCCTGCGCTCAGTCAAACCCTCAGCACGGAGGTAAATATTCATCTGGAGACCCTTGTCCTCTCCCACACTCCCAGATGTACTTTTCCAGTGAGCTGAATTTCAGCTGGGTCCCTGTGTCAGGTGTCATCCTGTTGGCCACCTTTAGACACACAGAATTGGGGCTGAAGCAGAGCTTGGGTGTCTGACCGGCTCCTAACCTGAGGAGACAACAGCAAAGGACATCAAGTGCAATTTTGGTTTTGAGGCATGGAAGGCTGACGAGACTTGCCCAAGGCTGGGGAAGAGATCGGTTGCTGGATATCAATCCCTGGCCTCCCAAATTGCAAGGACTTGGGGAGGTTGGAAAGCAGCGTTAGTTGGAGGAGTCCCTAAGCTAGGTTCTCCTCCCAGGTGGAGGAGGAGGAGGAGAAGTGTCTCAGATTGGGCTCAGGCTTTCTGAGTCCTCATTCTTTTCCAAGTCTCTGCCGCGGCAGCATGTTTATTTCTGTTGTAAGGGTGTCTTGCAAGTCTGGTTCCAGAGCTCCACCAACATCAGCTCTGTGCAGCACAGTAGTTTGAAGAGTCAGTTGATATAGGGGGAAAAAAGTCAAGGAAGAGGCAAAGCTCCTCCATGCATACGTAATGGAAAAAGCTCCATGACACCTTTCCTTTCGAGGAGTAATTTCATCAGGAAGTGAAATTAATACCTGGAGTGGATGTATAAGCCTCTCTGAGATGTTCAGGACTGCCGGCAGCCCTCCGTCGCTGCATGCTGTACTGGAGGGCCCTTGGGTTTAGGTTACAAGATAGCTGAAGGCTCCCTTACTTGGCTACTGGGTGCAATATGAGCTTTAATTAGATCAGTTGAATTTCTTCATGACATGTGGGCTTGCTGATGCGGGGACCCATCTTTCCCCGTAGGCATTCTTGTTCAGCTTTTGCCACATGGGGCTTTTACCTTTGATTTGGGTACCAGGGGCCACCAGCTTTAGTTCATAAGCGTTATTATTCAGGCAGGGAATCTTTAATGGGTCTCCATGTGGTTTATTTATTTATTTATTTTTCTTCTTTTAATTGCTGGAATTAAGTGTGTAATTTTTAATGGGGATCCTCTTAATTAAATCCACTGGCTGGGTGAGATGAGTTGGCTGGAGGCCATGGCAGGGCTCTCCTCTGACCTTCTACAGCATCTCCAGTGCTTCCACCGCTGTACCAACACCCCTCCAGCACAAGGATTGTCATCAGTGGTGGTGATTTTAAGAGACATCCATGGTTGTAAGATCAATGTTGGCTTTAGCAACGAGCCTCCCAGCCCTGCCCGAATGTTTTATTTAGTTCTCTGATAAAAGCTTTGACCTACATCTAGCACCAGGAAGCGATGAGGCTTTGATAATACTTGGGCATCCCAGCGGAGGGCACACTGCTAACCAAGCCTCCAAGTCGAAAACGGATGTGTCCTTTAAAATAACATCAGATAAACCAATAAAGGTTTCAGTCAGTAAACAGCTTTATCTCTGCCAAGCAATATGTTGTCCAGTTTTGATGGAGAGGATGTACCTCTTTATGAACTGTAGATATTAGGAAAAGTGCTTTCTATTTTTAGTTATAGGAAAACAAACCAAAAGCCAAAAAAAAGCCCCCGATTTTCGATGATATGATGGTGTCGGCAGTGGAAATGGGATGGACCACTCGGGGTGCTCAGTGGTGAAGCAGTTATCTGGGGTGATAAAGAAGAAAGGTTCTATTTTAATTGTTCTTCGCTGTACTTATCTTAGAAGTGGTGTATCATCTGGAGCTCTCAATCCTCTGTGCCAGGCTATCTTGCAGGCAGCTGTAACGGATTCATAGATGTCCTTTCTAAAACACTTGCTGCCTTTAAAAGCAGTGAAGGCAATGTCCAGGAGGAATGAGGCAGGGAGGTTTGCAGCCCTGTCCTCCCGGTAGCCGGCTGTAGCCCAGGAGTCAGGGGGAGGTCAGCAACAGCAGGATGAAAATTACTATCGTTGCCCTGACAAATCGATAGTCACGGGGCGATGCTGCAGGACCACCACTGTGCTGTGGCCCCACATTGATTTACACCACTTATCTGGGGGGTTGTGTCTGTGCCATCACCCATTTGTGTACTCATGTTGCACGTTTGGGTTTTTCTCCCCTTTCCAGGATGAACTTGATCTCACGGACAAGCACAGAGAGGCCATGTTCGCGCTGCCGGCGGAGAAGAAGTGGCAGATCTACTGCAGCAAGAAGAAAGTAAGAGACCCGTCCGCACTACGGTCAGGGGCTGAGCTCCTTCCCTCCGGTGTAGGGTGAGGAGATGTGGGGAGGGACACAGCTCTCTTGGGATGTCCAGTGCTATTTGGGGTGTCGCAGAAACGCATCTGTTCCCTGGGGTGGCCCTGGGGAAGCAAGGTCTTCAGCCTCCAAAATGCAGAGCCCTTCGTCCCAAGCCCATTCAGACTGGAGGAGGTGTCCCCACACCCTGCACAGGTGTCCCACACTCCAGGCTCGTCTCTGCCAGCACAAGCAGGGCCACATGGAGCTCCATGGCCATTGTCACAGCAAGGGGCTGCGCTGGTCACCATCTCTTGTGGCCCTGCTCTTCTCTGCTTAAGTCTGAGGGCCTGATTACAGCCTGCCCTGAAAGCCTCCCACTCCCCTGGCTTTCCAGTTTGCTGCCATGAAACAGGCTTGGGCACCATTTTTGTCCTCCCACCAGCTCTTCCCAGAGGATAGCACAAATGGAAAGCGCTGCTGGGGAAGCCGTGCCCCTGCAGTGCAGCCTGCGAGAGATTTGGCCCAGCGGTGCAGAGCTTGCTTTTAGGGTGAAGCTGTGTCACCCATGGGGCGATGAAGGGCCCTAGGGTCCTGGGCGTAACTGAGATACTGCAGATAAGAGGTGAGTGTTGATGCTAGTCGCTGATCTCTCTGCAGACCTCCCAGGGTGACGTGTCCCCTCTGCGATGCTGCCCTCGCGGCCGCGTTTCTTAAGCTGAAAACATGCATGGACATCTTCCCAGTGCCAAGATATGCTGACATCGGAGCTTGGTTGCGTCACTCTTTAGATAGAGGCCAAGAACTGAGGTTCATTTTTATTTCAGTCGGTAAATTAATGCCCAGATGGCCAAAATCACTCTTTTTTTCCACAGTAAACTGAACATTTTTGCCCCTGTATGTTGGCACAGGAGTTACCCCCAGCTATCTGTGCTGGGACTCATCCCTCCCAGCCTTGGCCAAAGCAGAGATCCTGCAGGACGTAACACTGTGGGCAAAATGGGGCAAAAATCTTCAATCTTGCAAGCAGATGGAAGGAGACCAAGGCCTGCGGGGGAAATGCCCCCAGCCAGGGGCGTGGTCCTGTTGAAGCAGGTCCAGAGGAGGGCCACAGAAATGATCAGAGAGCTGGAGCACCTCTCCTATGAGGACAGGCTCAGAGAGTTGGGGTTGTTCAGCCTGGAGAAGAGAAGGCTCTGGGGAGACCTTATTGCAGCCTCTCGGTACTTAAAGGGGGCTTACAAGAAAGATGGGGACAGACTTTTTAGTAGGGCCTGTAGCAATAGGACAAAGGATAATGGTTTTAAAGTGAAAGAGGGTAGATTTAGACTAGATATAAAGAAGAAATTTTTATGATGCGGGTGGCAAAACACTGGAATGGGTTGCCCAGAGAGGTGGTAGGTGCCCCATCCTGGAAGGATTCAAGGTCAAGTTGGACAGGGTTCTGAGCACCCTGATCTAGTTGAAGATGTCCCTGATGATGGCAGGGGGTTTGGACTAGATGACCTTTAAAGGTCCCTTCCAACCCAAACCATTCTATGATTCTATGTTTCCCAAATTCACTGCTGCATCCCCTAACCTGGCTGCAGGAGTTGGCTCAGCCTGGCCACGCTCGAAGGGTGTGCAGTGCCATTAATGCCTCTTTTCTCCTGCTGTAGCAATGGCACCAGATTTTCCAGCTGTGTTTTAGGCCAAGAGCAGGCTTACCTTGCTCATGTAGGATTAAGTTTTAAGCCTCTCATAAATACCCCTGAAATCCCTGTATTATTGTTAGATAGAGGCCTGCCATGCCCGAGATTTAAATCGGAGGGGAGAAGAGTTGTTAACAAATTACAGGCACTGGTCTGAATCAACAAGAAACGGGCAGGGGATGCTCACTTGTCACTGCCTGTTGGATAAGCAGAGCCGTGCTCGGGTGCGTCTGGATAAGGGGAGACAACGGAGACTTAAATCAAGCAAAGCCGTGTAATTATTATTCTGAGTGGAGATTACGTGCTATCTAATCTCCTGGGGAAGGGTTTAGATGGGGCTGATGGTGCCCCTTTCCTATTCCAGCACCTCCTTGCATCCACAGGTTTTTAAAAACCACACAGAGAAACTCCCTGCTCCCGGGGGTTGTTGAAGGAAGGAGCCACAGAAGCGTGCCGTGGCATCCTCGGGGTCCTTAAAGCAGGCGCCCATCCGAGGCCAGATCCTGGCTGCTCGTCCGCTCTGGTCCTCATTCGTCTGGCTGCTCTCAGCTGCTCCTTCCCTACTCGTGATGCTGTCTCGGTGAGCTGCAGACCGTACGTGCCACTGCTTGCTCTGAAGGAGATGCGCTGGTGGAGGATGCGAGGGGAGACAAATGCTTTTGTCCTGCTTTTTAATTAAAAATGAGCAAGACCGTATCAATGAAGGCTCCAGCAGTGGAGGAAACCAGGAATCACGTGGGCTGGAGAACATGTCTGTATGCATGGCAGGCTCTAGGCAGTCCTGCTCCTATGCGATGAGGACTGGCATGCCGCAGAAACACTGGTGCCTATCCCAGCAGCTTGTGGTAAATCTTACACATGTACCTCTCTGGTTTTATGAGGGTAAACCACCTACGTGGTAGCCTGGCTGGCATCGAGGAGAGGGGATGGGATTCTCCAGCCCAGCCATGAG
Source organism: Burhinus oedicnemus (assembly GCA_008921705.1). Lineage (NCBI taxonomy): Eukaryota > Metazoa > Chordata > Aves > Charadriiformes > Burhinidae > Burhinus > Burhinus oedicnemus. Next base: position 54,026 of record VFFE01004755.1, read on the forward strand.
AGTGGTGGCTGGGTTTTGGCTGGCACCATGGGACTGGAGACAGGGCGGGGGTCCTACCTCCCTGCCTTGGCTGCAGGCTGAGCGGTGGTGATTTGGGAAGCCCAAGGATGCACCCAAACCCTTTGACCTGCCTGTGTTTAATAGCAAGTTGTCGCTTGAGATGCTGGTAACATCCAGTTTCGCCTGGTGGGTCCCAGGTGACCAGCAAAGGTGGACATCAGTCACAGGCAGCTGCCTGACTTACCAAGGATCCAGAATTGTCCCCTGAGCAGTTTTTGGTCTTTCCTCTATTGCCACTTTTGGCTCCTGTTGGAAACAGACTGTTAAGAGTCAGGTGACTTTGGTCGGACTTTAAGTCTGAAAGCCCCAGTTTGGGGCCTTCTTAATTTTTAGCATTTTCCCCATTTTCCTGCTGGTTGCAGTGGTCCCTGCTGCAATCGCAGAGACCAGTTGCAACAACCTCTTTCTTGAAAGAACAGCACAAGGCAGGACAGAAACTCTGCCCAGCCTTCTCCCAGGGATTTTCCTTGAGAATCAGCTTTGCTGGGCTTCACAGTATCTCATGCTGTGGCCGTAGCCCACACAGCCAGGGTAATCCCCTGCCTCCATCGACAGCAAAGGTGTGTGCAGCACAGAAATCATCTGAGTATCTGTCCTTTCAGCGCATTCCCTGCTGCTGTCTGCTGTGTCTGGCACTTCTGCTTTGCTGTCAGCGTCACTGTACTCAGCTCTCCAGAGTGCATCCCAGTTGTTGCACGTTATATATTCCCATGATTTGGTAAAAGGTGACCAAAATGAGACATGGTTGTGCTGCATTGTCCTGGCAAGGGACTTGGCAGCACCTGGCCTCGGCCCTGCTTGTCAAGAGGAAATAAAGGAAAACCATCACATTTCCTTCCCTGGAATATTTCCCCCTGCCCTGCAGCTCCATATCCTGGTTTCTCTGCCCCGCAAGCAGCTGTTTTTATCCCAGCCCACAGTACTGGCTTGACAGGGTGGAGGTTTTGTCCTGCCTGATTCTCTGTCCATAGAGACGCCAGGTCTGCTCCCAGCCCTGACCCTGCTCGGATCAGGGGGATGCACTAGATGAACTCCCCGTGGTTTGGTCCCACCTGCATCACCCTGTGATGCTCGGTAGCGGGGGGACGGGGGACAGACAGAGAGATAAGAAGCATCTCGTGATGAGGGCTGGCGAGTCTGTCAGCAGTGACCCGAACAGGAACAGAAGTCTGCATTAAATCCAGCATCTGTGCAGCGCTTGGGTCAGGAGAGAGATTTAAGGATTATTGGAGAGACCTTCTTTGAAGTCGTCAGCCCCCTCTATGGCTGTAATAAAGCAGGGAGAGGCGAAGGTGGAGATGCATTAACAGCGGGATGAAATCTGCTTTTAGAAGTGGTATTTCTGGATGATGACTCGTTTCATACCTCATCCCAAAATATTTCAGTCCCTGCTGGCCCCACTCTCCAGGAGAGGATATTGCTCGGAAGCACAGGGAGGAAGCAGGAGCGTTTCCAGCTTTAACATTTCTTTGGCTACGGGTTTGCTTCAGTGGAAGAGAGTGACTCAGGATGGCCTTTCTCAGGAGGCCACGCTCCAAAAGTGTTAATAATTAACACTTTGCACTTATTCTGCAGCACCTCTTAATTGTAGGAGGTTTGGGTCCTGCCAGCTGATATACGTAACGTCCAGCTATTAAAGCAGCTCCCCGGGTGATTTATGAGCTTCAAAATATGGATGGATAAAGGGTGTTCAGGCAGAAGCTCAGTATGAATAACCAGGTGGAAGGGATCAGTAGCAAAAACCAGCTCATGTGAATGCAGGGTCTGGTTCTGCCCCCCTCCCTTTCAATTCCGCTGAGCTCTCTGAGCATCTATAAAGCCGGGGGGGGGGAAGAATGATCTGCAGCGATGCCAAGCGATGCTGCACTCCTCAACCTTGTGTTGAAAACCCGTTGGCATCGCTGATGCTGGGTACGTAGCTCTCAGCAGTGTTAAGCTGTCCCCTGCATTGCAAAACTTACATCTAAAATTTCCTCAGACATCAGATATAAAACCAGGATCCGTTCGTGTTAGGAGAAGGCAGTAATGGTGCTTTTGCAGGCGAGAATGGGGAAAAATGTGATAAATAGGGAAATGAGTGATGGCTCTCCAATAATACTATATTTCCCAGCCAGCCAGCCTCTTTCCTCTCTAACTGCACCTTCCACCCTCTCCCTCCAGAGAGCTTTGCTTTCCAGCTCCCTCTTCCACTTGTCCTGCTCAGTCCTGCAGCTCATTTGCGGGGTTTATGTTGCTATTTCCTTCATTTAAAAGACATCTTTTTTTTTTTTTTTTTCCTGCAGTAGCAGAACTAAGAGCAAAGGCTGACAAAGATGGCATGCAAGGGGAAGAGGAAGAAGTAGCTCAGTGTTTTGCCGTGCTCCTGGGTCAACTGGGATGGACGAGAAGCACTTCATGGCCCCTAGGCATCCAAATATACCTGTGGTTATTGCAGCAGCAGGTTGAAATACCATCTCAGGTGTCATTTTCTTGGCCTGACCCAGAGAAACGGGCTGTTTGCATGGCTGAGGGTATTTTTCAATAGGAAATGTTCATGGTTTTTATCTTTAAAGGTAATTCCCTTTTTAGTTCCAATCACAACACACTTTTGTTTAAGCAAGGTTTTTCTCCCTCTCTGGCCAAAAAATGCATCTGTTAGCAATCTTTTTGGATTTTAAAGCGAAGCTTTTCAAACAATGAACCAGCTGACTATGGAAGGCATCTGGTCATGCTGTATTTCCTTATGGGGAGCATAATTTTTAAACCCTGGGAAAAGCATACGACGGCATGTGTGTATTTGTCTAGGAGAAGGTATAGGAAGTGTTAGTGTACAGAAAACCGGAGCGGTCTGGGGTGGGACGGTTCAGACCCCGAGATCCCAGCTTGGGGAGAATCCAATGAAATTACAGCCCTTCACAGCATCACTCATGAGCCTTTGGCAGGGCATGGGGAAACGGCTTCAGTTGCATCATTTAGCGTTTGTTGCAGGGATACCTGGGGGACCTGGTTGGAGGGACGAGGAAGACCCGGAGGCCCAACCTCCACTGGCACATGCCTGGCAAAGGCTTGGCCATGTCAGTGGAGCTGGGTTGGGTTTAAACATCCTATGCAGGCTGCAGACCCGATGGCTTTCAAACCCATCCGTGCCACTGTCTGCTTCTTTTTTGACCTTGCAAACAGATCATCCACAGCAGGCAGGGAGGCAGGGGTTGCCGAAACATGGTGGGCTGCCAGCTGCCACTAGCTTTCCCTTGCCCCACCATTACGGAGCAGCAAGAAGGGGTGAAGAACACTGTGTAAAATAAAAATGCAACCAGGAGGATGCGTAAAAATGGAGAGGATTCCTTCTGGTTTTTGCAGCAGGTGCCAACTCCAGAGGGTTGGTTTTTTAACCCCTTGTTGTGACTTCCCGGTGTGAAGTTCTCCTGAGGCAGGCCAGCTTTGCAGGTGGTACCAAGAGGGAGGTGAACCATCAAAGTCACTAGTGTTGTTGCTGAAGGACTCTGGGGGTTTGCTTGGAGGTGGCTGCTGTGAGCCAGCCCTTTCTTTCTGACTTGGTTTCACCTTGAAGGATCTAACCTGGTGTGTTGGACATCAGGTGGGGGGGGAACCCAGCCAGCTGCCCTCCAGGGCTCAGTTATCCCAGAGCAGTTCCAGATTCATGACCAGCACCATGGGCTGCGAGTGTGGGAAGGAGGCTGCTGGGTCAGAGAGAGGCGTTTCCTTCAGGCTGGGCATCGAAAAAGCGTCGCCAGCTTGATTTGGACGCAAAGCATCCATAATGAAGCACTGAGGAGCTTCACAAGCGTCTCTCCCTGCTGCCATGGGGACACGCTGTGAGCAGGAGGGTGCATTGCTCCTGGCGGTTGCACTCCTGCAGGTCAGAGTGGCAGGCGCTCATAGAGATGCACCTTCCAGGTGTAAATAACAGGGCCCAAATGGGGCCAAAACGAGCTTGCAAACTGCTTTAATGCCACCTCTGGCTGAGCCACCACTTCTTCTGTGCTGCTGCCTGGTGTCCCAAGGATGGTGACTGGGAAGAGCAAGGGCAGTCTGGCTGTGGGAGCTGCCGACACCCTGAGGGGGAGGCATGCAGGCTGTGGAAGTGTCAGGCTTGTCACCAAGACGTGGCAGGGCTAGGAAGCATGAAAGCTCCCCAGGAAGAGCAAAGGGATGACTGGAGCTGGCAGATCAGTGACCTTCACTTGGAAAAGCTCCCGCTAATGAGGCGTCTTGACTGGGTGCTGCTTTCCCTGCAGCACCCAGGGCTGATGGAGGGGATGGAGCTTTTTCATCAGGTTCACACCACTGCCACCATGGTGTGAAACAGCTGAGTGGCAGCATCAATCAGCCCTGCGCACAGGACACTGAGCCTGGGGACAAAGGGATGGTGGAGGCAAGGAGAGGGCGCAGTGGTGCCGGGGCCACAGCTGATGTGATTTGTATTTTTGCCAGGTCCCTGGCAGGAAGAAGTGGGTGTTGGGGGGAGTGGGTGGGAAACAAAGTGGGGAATGGGGCAAAGATTGCCCTTGGCTGCATGGCTTTGGCGTTTCCTGATTTTTGCAGCAGAGCGGCCCCGTCAGGGCCATTTCCCAGAGGACAGCAAGGGATGTTGATGCAGATGTTACAGATGAGAAGGGATACCCATCCCTGGACTGTGCAGTTACAGCTATCAGGCTGCCTTAAAAAGAGCAGCTCGTAGTAAGCCACAGCATGGCACTGGGCTGTCAGCGGGGTTCAGATCAGCCCTCACTTCTGCTGCACTTCTTGAGAAGAGAGAAAACACAGCAAAGACCTAAACACAGCCCAGAGAAGAAGAAATTGGGAGATGTTTGTGTCCCTGGTGCCAGCCAGGCAGAATGCGATGGAGCGTCCCGGAGAGCTGATGTTGGCGATGCTCAGCTCTGCGCCTGGGCATCCCTAGTCGAGGGCAGGCTGCAAAACTCACATCCCCAAAACCCACCCTGGGTGCTGGGAAACCATCTACAAATTCACCCTTTCAAACCGTGATGCCCGGAGAGGTTCCTCCCTCCCCCTGGCTTGCCTTGTGAGCAAAGCCTTGTGAGTCACTTCCCTCCAGGCTCGTTACTTTGTCAGGAGATTTCTTTACCGCCACCAAATGCACTAAAGGACACTTATCAGTGTGCTGTAGACCATTAGCCACAGTAATTACCACTGAGCAATGTCCTGCAGCGAGCTGAGGGAAGCCCGTGCCCTGATCTTTGCCTGCTTTATTGTGCAGTCCGCCTTTGCCTGGGAAGCTGCTTTCCGACGAGCCTGCCCGGCTGCTCATCTGAATTAATGAGGTTCTGCTGCACTTAATTGAGAGCGTTCTTTAAATTGGGGGTTTCAGGGAGGAAATGCAAGAGCCCGAGGGAGCAGAGCAAAGGGAAATATTTATAATGCAGGACGTTAATTATAAATGAGCAGTTTAGCCAATTTTGTTGTTCAGCCTCCCCTCCACCCCCTGGAGACCTTTGTTTTTTTGCTCCACCGCTTCCTTTCAGCCTTAAATGAACAGCAGGTCCAGATCCCTGCCAGCCTCACAGGTGTTTGCACCATGCAGAAAGGCCTTGGGATATGGGATGAGCCGGCCCCGCTGCCTTCCCACCCCATTCCTCAGCACGGGTCTGCTCCCTGCTCAAATCTCCAGACTGGGTACAACCCATCATCTCTCGGTGCTGTGCAGTGGTGGGGGCCTCACCACCCTTCCCAGCTGGTATCGCTGCTGGGAGCACTGGTGGGAGAGGGATGCTTCTTAAAAGAGGTGCATGGGGAGGACCTCCAGTGACCTCTCCAGGAGGCGGGTGGCAGGAGCTGGTCCATTTTTGGGCTATGTTCAAGGCACACATGGGTGCCCTGGCTCCACTGTCCCCCGGGGCACCATTTGCATGCCATCCTCTAAAGTGAGGCAGGAAAGCTGGGAAAATCAAAATCTTTGCCCACAGGCTTTGCAGGGTTTGTGCAGAGCCTTCCCATGTCAGAGCATAGGATGGCTGGCAGACGTGCACCGGGCTTCCCGGCTTCCCTCCCTTCTTCTTCAGTGCCTTCACCACATGTACGTGCTCTCTCTTGTTTCTCGTGCATATAGACGGCGTGCTGTATATGGCTGTGTGTACCAGGGAAGGGTGTGCTTTTGCATGCAGGAGCAGATGGGAGGGTCCTTTAGGAAGGTGTGCAATGTGGCTGAGAAACCAGAAAGACCTAGTTGCCTGTGTCAGACAGGATCATTTCTAAGCAGGAAGGTGGCCTGAGCCTCACCCTGGCTGCTGGGCACTGCTGAGGGACCATGGGGTCATCCAGCAGGACGGGTGGGCAGTGCTGAATAGGGCTAGCACCAAGGAATTGCCCTTTGGTTGCACAAAAATAATGCAAGCGATGCTCTGCAGATTGAACCTGCCATCGGGTGCAGCCTGACCTCACATCCCCCATCCACCACACACGGTGGTTGGCCATCGTCAGTTCCCCCGAATCCTGCTCCCACCTTTGCTCCCGGAGGCTGGTGGTCCCACCTGGATTAAACTGACGGCTCTAACCCACAGTTTGCAGACATGATGTGTGTTTCCCTGGGGTGACAAACACTTCACAAAATGCGAAGGTTCACTTTTCCCACCTTCCTCAGGAGAAGCAGAAGGCCTTCCTTTGGCTCTGCGAGAGGTGTGCCTTTCCATTCAGCTTGTAAATATAAATAACACCTCTGTTTCTCAAGTTCCCTGACACTTTCTCTGTGCTGCTAAGCATCTTTTCAACAACCTGGATGTCTTTTGGCGTGCTGTGTGTGAGTGGACACGCCAGCTGCCAGAATTCCTGCAGGCACGGCAGGTCCTTCTCTGCACAATCCAGCAGTGGGAAGCTCTGACTGACCAGGCAGCTGCAAATGGGTGTCCTCTTCCCAGCCCCTTGGGAAGGCATTGGGCTTCCCCCACCGCAGCGGAAGCCTCCCCCTGGCCATGGCTTCAAGTGGCCAGACTCGATGCTGGCAAGTGACAGTCCCTGCACGTGGTCCCAGACATGGCCAGAAATGTGGCAGGCTGGGCAGCTGGACATTCCCCGGGTTATTTGGAGAGGATTGCTTCACTGAATCCATTTGCCAGCACACAGTGAGAGCTCTCAGGTCCCACCTCTGCCTCTCCATCCTCTTGCCTTTGCTGAAGGTGAGTTTTCGGGAGAGGAGAAAGCAGAGAGAAGCCAGTGCATCCTGTTTTTCCTGGCTGTGAAAGGACCAAAGGCATCCCTGTCTCTCCCCATCAGGTTGGGTGTGGCATGCTCAGCCAGCAGATGAGCATTTCTCTTTTGTTAAGCGCTATTTGGACAAGATGGGGACAGTTTTATTTCTTGCTGGCAAAAAACTAATTGTCAGAGCATGGCTATGAGTGGTCCTCCATCCATGCAGGGGCAGGCAGTGGGACCCCCTTCAGGCTTATTAGGTTTGGCACTAGCTTGGGTAGGACAGATTTTTTTGTTGTTTTTCTAACATCTCAGAAAAATTCTCATTCTTTGCTGATTCCCGCTTGGTTAAAAAAAAAATAAAAAATGTGGAGGGCAGGTGAATCAAAACCTCAGTTCTTTGCAGAAGGAGGGGAGAACAACCCAAAGTATTAAAGAAGGGGCAGGGAGGGCTGAATGCAGTCTTCTTGCTCAGGAAAGTTATTTCATTTGCTTTAAACTTGACCAGATCTGTAGAAAATTAAAAAAAAGTGAGGCTAGTGGATGTGCGTCTGTTGGTGGGCAGCCTGCCTTGAGGGCATGGGCAGCTGGCAGGGAGAGCTGCTTGGGATGATCTGGTTGCTGCCAGGCTGAATCATGGCTGCTTGGAGAGGGCTGGAGGTGGCCACGGGGGCAGACAAGCAGCTTCTCTTGGCCCTCAACATGTCACAAGAGATGCCTGAGGGTTTGCCAGGTCCCTTGTTCCTCCCAAACTTCTTTTGTACCTGTCCCAGAGCCAGGCACAGCAAAGTCTCGGGTCTGTGAGGACGGGCTGCACTGCCTGTGGGAGAGCTGGGTTCCCATCCAAATTACCTATCGCTGACTCCATATTTTCTCATCTTGGCAAGCTGCAGCTTGGGAAGTTTGGATGCACAAACATCTCCCACGTATGCCTCTTGAACCGCGGTAAATATTTGGGACTCTGCTCCTTGGACTTGCTGAAATCAGCCAGAGGATCAGTAGTTGTCTGCATGCACAGACATGGGAGCAGAGGAGTAGGTCGTCCAGCTCCCACCGTCGCAGGCGATTGCAGTGTAGGATGACCTTTGCAAACATCTCTTAAAGTTAGGGAGGGGGCAAAGCCGTGCAGTGAGTCAGGCTGTGAAATGAAGATGGTTATCGAGGGAAGATGTCTGGGGTTTGCGTAGTATCGGTTGACTCCAGCCTAGACCTGGGTGGTGTTTCTGCTGTGAATCCTTTTTCTTCTTTTGATACAAGTTTTTAGGTCAATACCGTGGGGAAAAGGGTTGATTTTGAAGTATTCCCTCAAAATCTGCCTACTTGCTCCAAGCAGTCCCTGGGGACATGCAGCGTAATTTATCTGAGCTGGGCTCAGAGGTCCTTCAGTCATGTCATACAAAAACATGGTAGACCCTGAAAACCCTTTGTGAGTCCCACCACATGCAGGACATTGTAGACCAGGATGATCAAATGAAGGTCTGCGTCATTCAGGGTCATAGATCACACGCTCAGGGGTGACATCCTTTAACAGGGGACATTGCCACATGCATGTTCCCTCCTAACAACTAACAAAGCCCCCAGAGGAGTTGTCTGTTGTGCCTGGAGTCTCTCTTAGGATGTTTAAGTCATGGTCCTGCTCCAGGAGTGGAGCCTAGTTCGTGTCACATTTATTCACTCTTCTTTACTTATAAGAGACTCTTTTTTTCCCCTCAAAGCACATTCATCAAGGCTGCGCTGCCAAAATTTCAAAGGCACTGTAGAGTCGGTACAAGAGAAATCTGGATATAAAATTTCAGTGTAGTTTCTCCGAACCACAAGACTGATGCAGTATCATTGGGGCAGAGTTTGCTCACAGGCACATGGTATAATGTAGATTGTATATAAAATACGCTAGTTCAATAGATCAGGTAATGTTCCTATAGCTGGTGCTCTCGGTGGTGAGCTCAGAATGTGGAAAGTCGCATTTATATTGATATAAAGTAATGCAAGAGCTCAAGGGCACTTCAGAGGTGGTTGGTCATGAAGGGCAGGGGATATTAATGTTATTTCTGCTAATCTGCTGTCTTTGTTTCACTTTTTTTTCCTCTCGCCAGGACCAGGAAGAAAATAAAGGAGCCACCAGCTGGCCTGAGTTTTATATCGATCAGCTGAATTCAATGGCTGCTGTAAGTATTTCCCCAATGCTTTGGCATTTGTGAACCCTGTGTGCGGCAGGAACGCTGCGGTGACATTCTGTGGCATGGCCAGTATCATGGCCAAGAGGGTGGCGAGTGTTGTAGCCACAAAGGTGTGGTCTGGCTATTTTCAGCCTTTCGGGTCTGCGGATTTCTCAACAATTTGGAGTTGGCAGTAGCTTGCAGTTTGTCCCAGCAGTTGAGAAACCCCTGATGTAAGAATTTAAGGATATCATCCGTTAGACCAACGGATAGAGCTGGAAAACAGAGGCATTTCCTATGGCCCGAAGGGCATTTCGTCTTGCCCCTGGCTGGGAGGCTTCCAGAGGGATGGCAAACAGCAGCATTCATTATAAAGCCACCAGACTGGTTTTTAAAGACCCCGTTTGATTGTGCAATGCCAGTGGGGCACCAAGCTGCTGTGGTTGCTTTGAAGCCAATAGTTCCTGTGCTTTTTCATGGATGCCTGCTACTGCCTTGCTCCTGAGACACCCTTCTGTGCCAGGTGGCCAGGGCAAAACATGACACTGCCGGTTGTTTGTCCCTCATGGGACAGACAGATGTAATTTTATTAAATACTTTCTTGTCGAGTCTGTGCTGGGTGAGACAGAAATAGCACTGTTTTCTGTAGGAAATACAGTTTATTTCCTGCAAGGCTGCGCATTTCAGAGCCCCTCCATCCTCGCTGCTGCTTTCGGAGGCTGAAGGTGCTGAGGTTCGTGGCCACTGCACTAGGAATGGGAGCAGCATGGAAAACGAAAAAGAGAAGTGTAATTTTTCTCTTTTTTTGCCTATGTTTGCCCTGCTGTCACGGGGCCAGGGTGACAGGGAAGGTAGGGCTGGGTAGGGGAGTGGGAATGGAGGCAGGAAGCAGGGGGCTGTGAGCCAGGACGGGAGCATGCTGCTTCCCTCTGGGAAGGCAGGGATGCCCTGAGGCTGGCTGTGGGCTTTGGATGAAGCCCTGAGCCTGAGCAGAGCTTGTGATCAAAACCTGCCAGAAGCCTGGAGGGTGGCTTTGATCTCCCTGATGCGCTGCTGAAGAGGAGCTGGGTTAAATGTGTGGGCCAGCAGCTCTTCATATCTGCTGGGACCCTTTCACCCTTCTTTGGCTTAGCCTTGGCCGGTGCTGGCAGGGCTCACCCTGACACCTCCAAGGGCCCAGCACCATCGGATGGTGCAGGAGGCACCTGGTGTGTTGCTTTAGCTGTGGCCTTAGTTGCATGAGTTGGGGTGAGCAAGCCGTACCCCGTGCCTGCCCGGGGCTGCAGACAGCCGTGCTACCTGGGTAAAGCCATGGGAGCCAGGGTCCTGGCCCCCAGCGCCAGCCTGATCGCAAAATACGGTGTGGGAGATGCCAAGGGCATTCCCTGCACACAGCCACTGTCCCCAGCCCAGATGCACATTAGCAGGTTGCATTGGGAGACCTGGGAGCGACAGGGTTGGCAGGACCCACCTGGCTGACCCCGAGCATGGCTGCAGTATCCTGTCCCCTCCCGGCTGCGGGGCATCCCCTGAGTCCCTCACCTCTTCGAGGGCACATGGGTACCTGTTGGGATGCATGGGTACCAGGGGAGGCTAAAGGACCCCTCCTTCTCCCCTGCCCCAGTTTAGCATCTTCCCTCTGTGGACCCCCAATTAGCATTGGCTTAGTCCCCTGCATCCTCACAGCCCCCTCCAGCCCTGGAAACGCATTGAGATTCATGTCACCCAGATGTCACCTGCAGCGTCTCTGAGCAGCGGTCAGCCAGACACTTTCTTATTGGATACTGTGATGCATTTATTTTACTTTTTTACAAAGTGTTATTTCCTGGAGGGTCATGGGTGTGAGATGGGACGTGCCAGGATTTACATCCAGAGCCCATGAGTTGGGATGCTCCTTGCCTGAATTGTAGCCTTTCCATCTTGCTGCTCTGAGTCTGAGGGTTGCAGGGGGACAGCTGTGAGCATCGTCCAACATGGGCTTGTATGGATGAGTTGCAGGTCAGCAATTTGGGGTGACACCACTCCTACCTGCAGGGCGTTAACTCTGGAACTTAATGATCATGCAGGGCAATGCTAAGTGTGTCTTCTCAAGGTGTCCCAGCTGTCCCGGATGTCTCAGGACAGTGAAGCCCAGTGTCTACCAGGGCTTGCTGAGGGGTGAGGACTAGTTTGGGGAAGGGGGCACCGGGTTCTGTGGCATCACTCAGCACCGGCTGGTGTTCGTTTTCTGCTGCTTTGAAACAAAACCCAAGTGGCTGGGGAGATGCAAGGCCATCAGCAACGCTGCTCCAAAGCCGATCTGGGTTGGGGTAACGCTCGCTTGTGATGCACCAAACACTCACAGCTTAATTGTACGTGTGCTAGCGAGTTGTCTGGGTGCTTGCAGGCAGCGTCTTCAACCTAAGGCGACATGTTCACTCTGCCCTCCCCAGTCCAGGCCATTTCCTTGCAGACCGCGGGGCTTTTTCCAAGCTGCCCCTTTTCCCAAGTCCTGCAATTGCCATAAGGAATCAGGACTTTTAAACTTCCGGAGTCGGTTTAAGCTCCATCTCCTTGGCTTGGCACAGCAGGAGGCGGGCGCTTCTGCTCCTCCGGCATGAGCTTCACAGGGAAACCTCTCCTCTCACATCTGCCTTTCTCCTTTCGCAGAGAAAATCACTGATCGCCTTGGAAAAAGAAGATGAGGAGGAGAGAAATAAAACAATCGAAAGTTTGAAGACTGCACTGCGGACAAAACCCATGAGGCAATTCCCTTCTGTTTCCTGGCTTTATCGCCATGGTCAAGGCTTTGGATTTGAGTTCTCTGGCAGAGTAGGGGGTTAAACAGAAATATAAATGGGGGCTGCACAGGACGAGGGAGGCAAGAACCCTGCAACAGCACTTGCTTTTTTCAGTTCACTCCTTGTCATTTTGTTCCTTTTCCTTGGTCCTTTTAGTGGCTGAGAGCCACCAGGACCAAGGAGCCACCAGGAGCCACATCTGTTCAGGCAAATCAGGCGACTTCTTTTTTTTTTTTCAAATTTGCTTTTGTTCTTATTGGAACAAAATATAAAAATTCCTTCCAGATTGAATTTAAAAAAAAAAAAATCCAATTTTTGTTGGTCAACCAGGCCCTTTGTTTCAACTTCAACTTCTCTTGCACTTTTTAAAGGAATAAAATCACATGAATCTTCAGGCTTTTATGAAATGCAAAAAAAAATAAAATATTGCTAGGAGGTTTTGATGGGGAGGATAAAGAAAGGGTGGGACTCTTTCTGAATGTCTGTAGTTTTTCCTAAATTCAGTTTCTCTGGAGTCTGCACGCACACATCTGCAAAACCTTTAAGATGCCTCAGGTCGACATTATCTGATGGGAAAATGTTTCATTAAGAAATGCATGACCTGGTCTGGTTATGGAAGAAACACATTTGCTATTGCTTGCAAATACATTCCCCTCTTCCATTTCTCTTTTGCAATGGTTCTGGTGATGATACTTGGTAAGAAATTCCCAGAGTCAAGGGTGAGCACCTGATTTCTGTGAAACCTTGTCTTCTTGGGTGCTGGCTCCCTGCAGTCCCCTGGGAGCAGGGCTGGTACCCAGCCATGAAACTTTGCAAAGTCCTTAAAAGTTGTTTGTGAGAATGATCCAGCAGACTCTATAGAAGATTTTACCTGTTGGACCTGCTTTTGCTCCCAGGGAAGTAAACATGAAATTTCCTATTGACTTTGGCTGGAAGAAGAGCAGGCTTTGAAGTGGAGAAATCAGTTTTCCCTGAGCCTGCAATTACTCCTTTTGTTGCTGCGCATCAGCATGGCTTGTTTTGAATTAAAATCATCCCAGTGCTGGGATGTTCTTGGCTCATTTGCTTTCCGAGCCCGTGCCTTTTGCCAAACCAGAATACACCCAGCCTGGATGGCATCGGGCAGGGAGGTCCTAAAATGCCTGAGCAGCATGCAGTGTTATGTCTGCCTGCTCTAGTGAATCTGCCTGGGGCACTGCTGTGCATTTGCTGTCTGCTTTCTCTTTAGCAGCATTATAAGTCATAAAAATCAGAAAATCCTTAAAATTGGTGAGATATGCCTAAGGGAGGAGAAGGATGTGGATGGTACGGCAGGAGAGGTAGCAGGAGGCAGTAAGTCTGACAGGCGTCAGGAACATGGGCTTGGCTGACGTTGGGGTGTCTGTGGCTGAGGCAACTCCAGGGCTTGGGAGCTTCTTCCAGTCCTGTGCAAAACTGGTCCCAAGCGAGTGAGATTTAAGACTCAGGTTGGGGACTGGGAAGGTTTTGCAGCATCGTGGCTGCAGACTCCTAACCTCCACCCTGGAGCTTCTGCTGATGGATGGGTTAGCTGCTCCTCTTCCAAATACCCTATCTCTGGACAACCTTGTAGAGATGATGCCTGGTTGCTAAGATTTTTGCAACCTCATCCCTGTGTTCTAAGCTTGCAGGCTTTCTGCTATCCAAAGTCCAGGAAAAAATAGATAAGAAGCTTCTGGGTTTACAACAACAGACAAGTCAGCCCTGTTTGAGGGTAAAAGAGTCCTTTAGCATTTGGTTTTAAAGCTAAAAACCCTCTTTCTGACAGGTTTGTAACCCGGTTCATCGACCTGGATGGCTTGTCATGTATTCTGAACTTTCTCAAAAGCATGGACTATGAGACAGCAGAGTCTCGAATACATACCTCGCTCATTGGGTGTATAAAAGCACTGATGAACAACTCCCTGGGCCGGGCTCACGTCCTGGCCCATTCGGAGAGTATTAACGTAATCGCTCAGAGTCTGAGCACGGAGAATATTAAGACAAAGGTGGCAGTGCTGGAAATCATGGGCGCTGTGTGCCTGGTTCCCGGGGGCCACAAAAAGGTACTGGAGGCAATGCTGCACTACCAGAAATACGCCAGCGAACGGACTCGTTTTCAGGTAGGTGGGTCTCAACTCGCCCCTCAGCTCCCGAAATTTGGCATTCTTGTCCCTTCCTCCTCCTGGATATCTAAATGCTGCTTGCAAATGATCTGTTATGACTGTTTGCAACTTAGATACTCTGGGAATTACTCCAGAACCATGTCTGATGAGATCTGCAGCTGAGCAAAGAGTGAGGAGCCAGTTATTTAAGGCAGCACTCCCCCCCAAAAAATGCTTGCTTGTACAGAGTCACTGGGATTGCAGCTCTGCAAGGCTGTAACACATCTGGATGGGCTGATCTTAGCCTAAATGGGTGCTGGGGTGGGGTGCATTACAGCAGGCAGCAGCTGATGATCCATCACCAGCGAGTTGCTACAGAGGCTATAGGAGCATCACGAGTTGTTCCTGCATGCATCCCCTGGCCATTTGTGCAGCACTGGGGCTGTCACTGGGCATTTAACTGATGTTGTATGTTTGGCAGACGCTGATCAATGACTTGGACAAGAGCACGGGGCGGTATCGGGATGAAGTGAGCCTCAAGACAGCCATCATGTCCTTCATCAATGCGGTCCTGAGCCAAGGGGCAGGCGTGGTGAGCGCCAGGGCTCTTGGAGAGGGAGGTGTTTCGGTGGATTTGTGGTATTTTTATTTCTGAAGACATGCACCTTGCTGTGTTGACCCCACAACTGTCCCCTTGCAGGAAAGCTTGGATTTCAGACTCCATCTGAGATACGAATTTCTCATGCTTGGGATCCAGCCAGTCATTGATAAACTAAGAGAGCATGAAAATTCAACCCTCGACCGGTGAGTAGTCACCCCCAGTCCACTCGTTGTATTTGCCCTTGCCTTGTGCCCTTGCTGTCTGTTTTCTGGACTTGGCCTTTGGGGAAAGCATGTGGGTCTAGACTCGCCCCTCTTGAGGACCTTCTTTGCTGTCACCAGAGAGGGAGGAGAAAACTCTGGTGTGGTTTTGCTGCATTCTAATGTAGGGTTGAGCTGGGAAGGATGTGCCATCGGGGGCTTGGGGGATGCTGCCAGCCCTCCTCCTCCTCTTCTTGTCCCAAAAGGTTTCTTGGACAGACTGTAATGACTGGGAGCTCGAGACTGAAGATCCAGTTGATGTTTCAAGATCTGCTTGTCTCTGGGCTGCTGCCAGGCTGGCTGCCTGCAATTTATTAATTTGTCACATTCATATCTGCTTTTAACAGTCTTTTTTTTCCCCTTTCTTTCCTCAGGCACTTAGATTTTTTTGAAATGCTTAGAAATGAAGATGAACTGGAATTTGCCAAAAGATTTGAGCTGGTGAGTACAAACGTTGCTGATGCAGGTGCTGGCACTCAATGTCACAGTTCCTTTTAAAAGCGCCTAAATGGCCTGGGACAAAGTGCAGTCTTGTGGATAAAATTTGGAGGTTGGAAATCTGTCTGCTGTTGCCCTGTTCTGTTGCAGCCTTCATCCTACAGCCTCCTTCATCCCTCTTCTACCCTGGCTGCCAGCCAGAGGTCTTTGCCCCTTACAGGGCAGTGGAGCTTGTCTGTCCATCAGGCATGGAGTGGGGATGGCTCATGAGGTTTGGAGCTGAGACGTGGGAAACAGGTGGTGCTGTCGCTGGTCCGATGGCCTGACCTCACTTTCCTCCCATCCACAGGTCCACATTGACACCAAAAGTGCAACTCAGATGTTTGAGCTGACGAGGAAGAGGCTGACACACACCGAGGCGTACCCGCACTTTATGTCTATCCTGCACCACTGTCTCCAAATGCCTTGTGAGTCCCGGGGGAGGCAAGGAAACCCGTGGCTGCTGGGGGCTTGGCAGCCCACATCTCCTCCCTGGGGGTGGCAGCAACCTCCCTGCTGCTCCCCTCAATCTCTCCCCTCCTTCCCCTCCAGATAAAAGAAGCGGCAACACTGTCCAGTACTGGCTGCTGCTCGACAGGATTGTGCAGCAGATTGTCATCCAGAGTGACAAAGGGCAGGACCCTGATGCCACTCCCCTGGAGAACTTCAATATTAAAAATGTCGTCCGAATGTAAGTGCTCGCTCGCCTTTCCCAGGGCTGGCTGCTGAGCTGTACCAACATGGGCCACCATGGATTTGCTGCCTTCCGCTCTGGCGGGCGAGAGGGCCAGGGCTGGGGGTTGTCCCTGCCAGGTTGGCATAATTTTCACCTCTTAAGCACAATGTGCAGGTGAATTAAGCTCAGCCTCTGTGTCCTCAGTAAGTTATTTCCCCCGACGGCTCCTGTCACCGTTCCTTATTCATCACTTGCTGTCACCCAGTGATGTTTCTGCTCCTCGGTTGGACATGTCAGCATCCCTGGAGCTACTGAGACAGCGCTGCATCCCAGCCTGCAAAACCCTGCCAGGGGGAGGCAGGGTGAAGGTGTTGGAAATACTAATTTGGGAGCATTAAATCCCACAGCCCAGGCTTGTTCAATTGTGTTTCTTGCTGGTGATGGCCACTTGTTTACTGCGTTAGATTGTCCCATCGCGCTATTTGTCTTTTCCTTTTAGGTTAGTCAATGAAAATGAAGTGAAACAGTGGAAAGAGCAAGCAGAAAAAATGCGGAAAGGTAAGTGATGGAGAGATATACGGCATTAACTTGAATATTAGCATGCACAGTAAACTAAACAGATAACATACACATTTATTTAGATGGATGGACTCTGCAGGCTTTATAGTGGCTGGGATAATATCATGCGATGAGGCTCACAAGAGAAATAGGCAAAGCAGATATTAATTTTTTCACGGGGTGGCCCTGGCTGGGGTATTAAGACACAGCACACACTCCCTTTTCTTAACTGCGTGACTTCTCCACAGGGCAGTGTGGGGCTTAGTGCCCCACACGCTGCTGTTTGTCAAAAGGGGAGTGTTTGTCACCCAAAAGTGGTCTCATGGGGCTGTTTCAGAGCACACCGAACTTCAGCAGAAGTTGGAGAAGAAGGAGCGGGAGTGCGATGCCAAGGCCCAGGAGAAGGAAGAAATGATGCAAACCCTGAACAAGATGAAGGAGAAGCTGGAGAAGGAGTCCAGTGAGCACAAGCAGGTCAAGCAGCAGGTGGCAGATCTCACGGCGCAGCTCCACGAGATGAGCAGGGTGAGGCCCCAAACCTCCTCACCATCGTGGCCCAGTCCCAACCCCCCTGCAACACCATGGGGTGATTTCTGGAGGCTGAGCTGCACAGGGGACTGAAAAAGATGCTTGGTGGGAGGGCCACCACCCTGTCCATCCCTGGTGACGGGGTGATTTTGCCTCTCCAGCTGCATCGGACCTCAGTCAGGAGTGCTGAAGGCTTTGGATGCTCCTATGCTTTTTTGGCAAAAAGTTTTAAAAATCGGCATGGAGACATTTTCTGGGTGGTGTCCCCCTGCTCCATATGACCGGTCCCCCCTCCTCTTTCTCTTCCAGAGGGCGATCTGTGCTGCTGGCCCTGGAGGACCTCCCTTGCCACCAGGAGCTCCTGGTGGCCCTTCACCTTCTCCAGCTCCAGGATCCCTGCTTCCCCCTCCACCACCACCGCCACCACCAGGGGGGTGTCCCCCACCAC
>VFFE01004755.1:71837-110104 GCA_008921705.1 Burhinus oedicnemus
CCCCTGGATGGGGTGATGCCTCCACCTGGAGCACCTCTGGGCTTGGCCCTCAAGAAGAAGAGCATTCCACAGCCAACAAACGCCCTCAAGTCATTCAACTGGTCTAAGCTGCCAGAGGTAAGCTGGGCAATACTTTGGGCAGTGAAATGAGGTTCTGAATGGCCACCTGGTGCAATCCTCCTGCTGTCTTGCAGAACAAGCTGGCAGGCACTGTGTGGACCGACATAGATGACGCAAGAGTGTTCAAAATCCTGGACCTTGAAGACCTGGAAAGGACGTTCTCCGCCTACCAAAGACAGCAGGTAACGCCTGATCCAGGGCACATGCAGGGATTTGGGCGAGGAGCTGCCATTACAAGATTGCACGGTTTCTCTTGTGGACTCAAAACACATCTCCCATCATTATTTCATACCAACACCATGCTTGCCAGATCAACTCGATCTGCTTCATCCTCTTATGCGCGTGCTGGTGCTTTTGCATTGACGTGGCCATTCACAGCTCGGTGTGCCCCTGACCATGCACCTGACTACGTGTGTCATGAAGATGGATCACCAAAAAAAAAAACAAACCCAAAAAGACAGGGAATGTATGAAAATAACCCCCAGATGTGGCCACGGTTGGGTAATATTTTTGGATCGCTCTTAACAGCAACCACTTTGTGTCTCCATATTGGGTAGAAAATTTCTGTCCTTCTCTGGCCAAGAAGCACTAAGTTTTGCCTACATCTACCATGGGTGGATCTCTTCTTTTATTTTTGTAGTGAGCCCAGAGCAAAATGTGAGCTTTGAACAAAAAAGCAAATCCCAAACCAAAATAATGACACTGCAGGCAAAAGTCTCTGCTTTTTAATCTCCTGCTCAAGCAATATGGCCCCAGTTTGGAAGGCATCAAAGCACACAAAGAAAATTAGACACTTATTTTACCGCAGGCAGGATCACGATGGGCAAAAGCAATGACTTTTTGAAGAAGGCAGGAGAAAAAGCAAGGAGAGAGGCTGAAAAAGTCGTGTTCACCTGCTGAACGTCTGGCAGCATTGCTGGAAGAATAGCTTGTCCCGGTCTTGCCAGGCTCAGGCAGAGGGGCAGTGCTGGGAAGGAGTGGACCTGACACATAAGCTCCTTAGGCAACGTGAGAGTTTAATCTCTTCCAGAGGCTAATTGAGGGAAAGATCAGGGTGGATTAGAGCAGGGCAAATATCAAGAGTAACCCACCAGAGGTACGCGCTGCCCCAGTGTGTTTCAGGAATAGGCGACCACGGTGCTGGCTCTTTCCCCCAGCATTTTTGGAACTTGACTCGTGCCTACTGAAGGGCACATCTGAAGACAAGATGGAAATTGAAGGGAAACAAGAATAGAAACCTAGTGTGTCAGCAGGACGGTTTGCCCTCTGGCTTGCCCGAGTCCATGAATCACCTGGTGTGCTGCAGATTATTGCCAGGCAGGAATTTAAAAATAATTTGGCTTGGTCAAGGTCCTGCTGGGTGAAGTTGCTGGTTAGGTTCAGGGCCAGCAAGAAGGGAGAGATGCTGCAAGGAGAGCTGTGACATGGACTTTCACCCCAGATTGGGTGAGGACCAAAATGGAGCTGAACATGGGAGCCAGGGACTGGGGTGGGACTGGCAGAAGGTGCTGTGAGAATGTCTGGAAGGGAGATTGGGAAAGAGGAGGTGAAATCCCACCCATGAGATGCTGCTGAGGCTGGAGCCACCCTTGGGAGTATGATGCACAAGTTCCTTGTAGTTGACCCAGGCTTTGCAGTAGCACTGTTTTGTGTGAGTCGAGCGATGGGACACATCCCCCTGGACCCAAGGGCACACGATTGCTCACCTGTGAGTCCCCAGGATGCCCCCACTTGCAGTCCCAGCATGGGGAGGGGGTGGCTGGCTGTGTGTCCGAGCATTGCTGGCAGCACGACTCTGCAGACTGCTGCCGTGTGCACACCAGCACGTGGGGTTAGATGCGCTCCTTGAGATAACACCTGTACAGCACAAGGTGCTTCACACATGGTGGGGGGCTGGGGGAGCTCCGTGTGAATGGCCTGTCCCTGCGGGGAAGGACAATGAACTAATGCCTTCATAACTCGCAGCGTTTTCGAGCTCTAGCAAAAGTTGGTTTCTGTTGTGAGCAAGCAGGGAGGGAGCAGGGATTTCTCCTCTCTGCTCCCTGTCTTGAGCTCTTGGCCGAAAATCACTTGCTCACTGATCGCACCTCTCATTTGTCCTGAGACATGACATTTGCAGGACCTGGGGCATCGGGGGCTGCCTGTCTGCCCGTGCCCCAAGTAAAGCCAGGCTCCAAAACCACATGGCCAGGTGGTGCGTCACTGGCAGGTGCCCCAGCAGGGCTTAGGGGCAGCATGCAGACATGTGTGGTGCAGAGAGCTCTCTGAGCCCCCTCCAAGTGGCTGTTGTGTGGTTGCTGTTGATGGGATTTGGCTGGTTTTATTGCTGTAGAGCCTGGGAATCCCTAAGCAGCACACAGACCCGAGATTTAATGATGTACTTAATTTTAAGCATCTCTTTAAATGCTTTTCCCACATCACAGGCTGGGATGTAAACACAGACTATAAAGGGAGCTCTGCAGCTCTCTGGAAGGGCCCTTTCCACAGGGGGAGGACAGGAGCCCTCTGGGCTTCCTGGGGCTCAGCCTGGGAGCATCCCTCCCCTGTGCTGTCAGGAGAGCCCGTATCCTCCCTGTCCTCCCTGCCGAAGCTCTGCAGATGTCCCCATCCCTGATGGAGGGCTCAGCCCCGCAGCTGTGTGTGATACCAGTGTTTACCAATCTTGCTAGATATGACAGAAAAACCTGCAGGATCTCTGCATTTCAAGACTGCGGCGTGAGGACCCAGCAGGACTTGGGGGAGCTGCTTGAGGATGTGCATGCGGTGATGGAGAAAAGCAAGTCTAGGGCTATGCAAGATGTGCTATGCAGGGTTCTGCGCCTATGTTGGAGGTGTTATGAGAGCCTGCGAGGGGAAGAGGCTGGGAGCGATGCTGATAAGTGGCAGACACACAGCCAGCGCAGTCCTGGCAGGTCCCACAGTGGTGAGTGATGTAAAAGAGCCAGGGCCAAGTGGAAAAAATACGTGTTGTTGAATGGGGGGCTTAGCAGTGAGCTGGGAAAGAATTCATCTCCCAAAAAAGGATGAAAGAAGAAAAGCCTCCAGCTCCTCCATGCAAGTAAGAGTGACCTGCCCAGGGGCCAGGGCAACAGGGGTGGGGAATGTTTGTGGAGACCGTGACAGCAGATTTAAAGCTACTCCTTTTTACACCACCATCTTGCAGCAGAGGCTGGATCACAGTTCGTGCGAGGGAAAGGGTCAGTGATGAAGCTCGTTTGAGGCATAAAGAGAGGGGTTTTGTAATGAGCTTTTTCGCTACCTTAATGCATGAGGAGCCCTCCCTCTCCTGGAGCAGAAGATTGCAGGAGGACCACCGCGTCCTTCTCTCCAGCAGTGTGGAGCAGGTCTGAGCATCGTGGGGCAGGTCTGAGCATCGGGATGGAAGGAGGGCTTCCTAATTAAGGACCAGTTAAACAAACAAGAAGATACCCATTGCAGCTTGTGGGTGTGCTTTGTGCCTGTCCCATGAAGGAGCCTGCTGGGAAGAGATTGCTTTATGAAACACCAATCCTCAACCTTAACTGATCCACAGAATTAAATTCTGCCTGTCCAACAGCCTCATATCCAGCTAAATCATACAGCTTTTCATCTAACCTTCCTGAAGTACAGCAGTGGCAGCTTGGGTGTCCTTATTCAGGGTCTGCAGGTCCCCCTTGCCTTGCAAAGCCCCTAATGTGGTTGCATTGCCGGAGCTCTGCTGCTGGCGATGGTCATGGCAGCTCTTCAACATGTTTCTGTGCAGATGGGTGCAGCGCTGCCTCGGGGAACCATTCGGTGCGGCGCCACACTGGGGTGTGCATACCACACCCCTATAGGCGCCCATCCCTCTGCCAAAGAAAGGGTTGGTTGCTCCTTTTCTTGGCTGATGTTTCTTTGCCTCCTGGCACATCTTGTTCTGCTTCTTGCCCGCAGCGTTTCTGTGGGCTCAAGGAAAGCATTTCACGTTGTTTTTTAGCCTCGGGGCTTGCAATTGGCGCAGCTCAGCCCCTGGTAGGTGCCCGTCCCTCAGCCCTGAGTGTTTGGTGGCATCTAATGGAGTCCTTTCCCATCCTCCTGCCCAGAGCCATGTGTGGATCCTGGGCTGATCCAGCCTCGGCAGCCGGTCAGGGGAAAACCTGCATAAACAAGGTTTCCTTTAAAAAGGCAGCAGTGATGGGGCTGTGTTTGTGAATGACCAACTCAAACCAGGCACATGGGCCATCAGCTGCCTCAGCACAGAGGGGCTGGAAGGAAGCGCCCTTGTAAACCAACTGTGTTTGGACCCACCTGTCTCCTCTGCTCACTGCCTGCCTTCTATTTAAAAAAAAAAAAAAATCAACAAAATGAACCATTTTTGCACCTTTGAAACCTCCCTCCCCATCACAGACGTGCCGGGTGGTCTCTTGAGCCAAGCACACAAAAAAAGTAAGATGCAGCAGCCCAGGGAACAAGGAGGGGAAACCTTTGTGTGGGTGTGTGTGTGGGTGTGTACACACGTGTGTGGTGCTGACTTTGCTGCACATGCTTCCAGTCTGGTGCGGGCAACCGACAGGACAACCAGGTCTTTGGAGCAGCGTGGCGCCAATGGGGAGTTGGGGTGGCATTTGGCCAGGCTGCCAAGCCCTGGAGAAAGGGGTTTGTCCCTGTCGGAGGAGAAGTCAAGGGAAAACGTGTTGCCATGGCAAATAGTAAAGTTTTGCTGCAGCCAGATTTGCTCCGGGATGAGCCTCTTGCTATTTCCACTTGAAAGCCCTGTTTTTCCTGGCTGTTGCATTGGCATTTCAGTCTCTTGGATTTGCAAAAACTAGCAATTTTCTCCCCCAGCATGGCAGGCTGAGCAGTGCTGTGCCCTTGGGTCAGCACTCACCGACTCTCGCGCAGAGCAGCAGCAGGACTCGGCCAGCGTGCTCCCACTTCGTCCCACGTCCCCTCCTCACCTCCTTGCACAGCAGCACCTTGACCTGATCCATTTATGGAGCTGCCTCTCCCTCTCTTGCCAGCCCTCCCCTTTCTGCACATCCTTCAATTCTCACCACATTTTCATGTGCATCCCCCCCTATTTTGGTGCTGGCAGACCCCGAGTGCTTCCCTGTGCTGCCGAGACCCCTGTGTTAGACCTCCCTTTGTCTGTGCTTTGAATCCTTTTGGTTTCGCTGAGATGACTGAACAGCATGTGTTTTTACTGCCTTTTTCCATGCTTCTGCTATGGCTGTAGGACTTCTTTGTGAACGGTAACTCCAGACAGGTAAGCGAGCATCCGCAGGAGTCCAGCGCCTGCGAGCGGCGAGGGTAGGGCGAGCGTGGGGCTGGGGATGTAGGGGGCATGCACGGTGCTGAGGGGGGGTTAACGTGCGGCAAAGTGGGGGTTAAATCAGAGAGGATACCTGGGAGGCTGGTAAGTACAAAGCTGCCCTCTCTGCTGTCTAGCTGGACTTTGAAGCCAAATTCTGTGTCCAGGGGTTGAATGCAGCTTAACACAGAGAAGCTCCTACCACTGGGCATTTTCACTTTTCAAAAGATGGAAATAAATAAACTCATACCTGTGGGTTGAAGCCCTTTGTTTCATGGCGATCAGAGCAGGCAAGGCACACGAGAGGGGCAGCTGACGGTAGGTGACTTGGGGCTCACCTTCCTTCACCTGGCACTGCCTTCGCTCTATGCTCTACCTGTCCTGGCAGCTTCTTGCTTCTCATAGCTGTTTTTTTTTTTTTCTTTCAAACAAGAAAAAGAATAAGAAATGGGAACTTCTGTTCTCGCTCTCAACTCGTCCAATGGCGGTGTGCCAGCTCTCCGGCGCTCGTAGACATTTAGTGCAGATCTGTAGCATGTGAGACCTTGCAGCTCCAGGTCGTGTTCCTTCCAGAAGAATTGAATAGCTGGCTTTTAATTGGTTAACCTTACTAAAACGTGTGATATGGTAAATTAAAACCAGGGGCAACATGAACCCCTTGAGGAACCCTGGAAAATTGCTGTTATGTAGATCTGCCCATTTGCCTGGCGCTGCAATTTGATATATTGTTACTCATTTGAAGGTAACGTATTTAAGCTGCTTAGGAGATATAGGTGCTTATGCCACACCGATTCCTGCTTTCAAATCCTGTATTTTGGGAGAATTTCACTGAAAGAGCAGCAAAATGCTGCAGGTTGCCTTTGCAGATCTGGTAGCTTGTATTGGTTAGCTTGCTCAGGAGGACTGATGCATGAAGGGCGACTGCAGATGTTTGGAGCGGGTGAAGAACAAGAGTGATGCTGAGTGTGTGCAGCAGCCCATAATGAAATATTTCATGCGAGGATTTAATGAAGTATCACAAATATGTATGCTAAGAAAGCCCGGCTTTATTTATTCAGCAGCGCCTGTGTGTTTGCAGATTCTTAAATCTTCCTTGTCTGAGAAAATATTTACATTTCTAACCAGTAGCTTCAAAGCCAGCTCTGTGTTTCAGTTACAGGCGATGGGTTTTACCCGTAACCCGTGGTGATGCTCCTGATTAATGGGGGTCCGCTGTGTATCACGCTGCTATGTGCTGAGAGTACTAAATGTCTTTGCTTCTCCATGGCTTTTCTCCAGGCTTTTTTTTTTTCCTTGTTTTTTTGTAGAAGGAAGATGCTATCGATGACACCTTGAGTTCCCGGCATAAAGTCAAGGAGCTTTCAGTCATAGATGGCCGAAGAGCTCAGAATTGCAATATCCTCCTCTCCAGGTATGGTTAATGCCTTCTCGCCCTCTGGGGAGTGCGGGCATGCTTGATACCCTGCCTTGGGCTCAAGGGATGCTCCTCATCCCTGGGGGGGGTTTAATGACAGGAGCCAGCATGGGAGGAGAGCCAGCAACACCTGAACCCAGCTATAGCCTTACATTGTTCATGGCAGGGTGGCACGGGCTGGGGAAATGTGATTAACTCGGTACGTGGCAATTTGGTGTCCCTGGAAAGCCCCAGAGGGGCTGGGGTAGCCGGTGAGCCTTTATAGGGGATGGGAGGGGGGTTGATTTCACCTCTTATATTCCTCAGCCTGGGTTTTGTTTGCTCTTTGGTGATGGTTGAAGAGGGTTTATGTTAGGCTGGGGAAAGCGCTGGGTATTGGCAGGGTGCAGGAGCAGCAGTGTAATTTGGCCAGGGCCTGGCTGCCCATGCAGGTGTCCTGTGCCACATCTGGGTTTTGGGAAGGGGACGTCCCCCTCTTACAGCTACCAAGCCCTGCTGGGATGACACCCTCCTGCTCACCCCTCAGGAGGCAGGCTCAGCCCTGCCCTGCTACCAGCAGTTTAATCCCATCCCCAGCGTGCTGCCAAGAGGATAAAAAGGGCGTTTTTTGGCAAGATAAGCTACACCAATAAGACTGACTTCTGAGAAAGGAGAAGACAAGCTGTGGTGGTCTGAAAGGATCAACCATCAGCTTAGCTACTTGGAAAAAAAACCCAAACAGCAGCATAAAATGCAACTTGTTTCTAACTCGCCCAGAAAAATAAATTCCCAACAGCAGTAAAATATAGCTCCATTCAGAAATGTTTGCTCTGCTGTCTGGAAGTGCAGAAGCTTTTGTGCCACTCAGATCCAGCCAGGATGGAGCAGCATCGCTGGCAGGTTGGGCTTGCAGCCACGGCACCCAAATTCTGTTTTCCAGGACCATAGGTCGGCGGAGCCAGTGCCTCGCCTGGGCAGCCCGGCTGGTTTCCTTCCCTAGAAAGCACGCAGAGGCTGATGCCTGCAAAAAAACAACCTCTCTGGGTGGGTACCTGGCAGTCCCTGGTGCTTCTTCAGGCTCTCCCAGAGGTGGTCCTCTAGCCCGCAGGCAGCAGGAGCGATGAGTGCAGCAAGCCAAGTGCCGCAGCGTTTAGTGGTAAAATTGCCATGTTTGTGGCTGCTTTTGCTCTGGGTTGCTTCTGGGGATTTTTGTACTTCCTAGCAGTCCAAGTAAAAAGGATGACAATGAAAGCGGAGTTGAAAGCAGCAGGCAAATGGCAGCCAGCTATTAGCAAGTAAAGCAATGGGATTTGGGGCACTGGCTGGGCTGCTCCCCAGCGTACTTAGGCTGAGCACAGTCTGTGAGTTTAGGTGTAATTCAGCCAGAGGTTTAAGTGTATAATTTAAAGTTAAGCAGGCAAATAGCCCCTTCAGTGGGAAGGAGAGCTACTCAAGCACTTAACTTCAAAGGCATCTTGTGTGTCTTACTGAGCAAAGGTCTTAATTTCATCTGACCAGCAAATCTTTCTCTTCCAAGAAAGCGATGGCTGGAAACAAGTTGCCAGTAATTAATCCCGCAAAAAGGGCATGACAGAAGACACTGCCTGTCTGCCCTCCCCGTTGAGTTGTTTCCAAGGGGAGAAATGGGATCAGACCTGCCCTGCAGGGTGGTCCCCAGGATTCTCATACGGCTTTTCCTGGGCACGTCCCACAGCATAGGGGCCCTGCGGGGATGAGCGGCTCTGGGGAAGCAACGGCTTGTGCCAGCTACTGCTTTAGAGGTGCTTTGGGGTTTGTCCCGTGGTGCTCCCGGGGATATGTGGGCAGAGGGGCCATCCAGGCAGGCTATTTCTCTAGCACTGCAGCAGCAGCCAAATCTGTCCCCCCATTTCTGCAGGGGACCACAATCAAGTTTCTCTCCCCAAAATCCCTTTGGGCGATTTAGTCTTGATGCAAAGCAGCTAAAACAAAGGGCAGTGTCGGGGTGAAGCCCAAGCACCCGGCTGACTCCCAAGGGCCTCTGTAGGCTCAGGTCCAGCCAGACTCCATGTGACCTTGGGCAAACTCTTTCATTGCTGCCCACCCCAGTTGCCCATCCCTAAGCCAGGCAGAGCAGCAGGTCCCTGGTCCCAGTGTTGCAAAGGGCTCAGCTTAACCTGGTCTCGCAGGGTGGCTCGCTGCAGCCGGGCTGCGGCTCTCCTGCCTCGCTTGTGCAGCCACCTCGGGGACGAGCAGACTTTCACATGCAAAAGGACCTGCAAGCTTGGCCCCTTATTTAGCCCAGACATTTGTAAGCTCACCAGGCATTGTCTGGCTTGCAGCGTGGAAAGATTACAGCCAGCGAGATACTTTATCTCTCTCTGTAGATTTATTTTTTTGCCTGCTTCCCTTGCTTTGGGAGAAATTACTGTGCAGTGAGATCACTGGATTTTCCTCCAGCTTGTAATGCAGCACAAGAATATTTTTAACACTTGCTTTTTTCTTCTTGTTTTTTGGATAATGCTTTGCCAAAGTCAGTGCATTATTGGGTCTTCCTCAGTGAAGCACCGTGTCCTTGCTTTTGCTCCCTGTGTACGTGTATGTATTTTTAGTGCTGCTTTCTGCAAGATGCAAACAAGCCCTTGCTCCATCACTTTCTGCGTGTGCTGGTGGTGAATGGCTTGTTTGATTCCTCTCTCTGGTGAGACGGCATGGAGCATTTTTCTCGAATGAATGTGGCTTTTCAAGAAGGCGCGTCACTTTCCCGGCGGAATTCGTTTTTCCCCTTCACACTTATTACGTCCTCCGTGGGACTCTACAAAAGCCACGGAAAATAGCCCTGTGCTTGTCAGGCTGGCGAGCTGTCACTTCGCATCGACGGGCTGCTGGCTTTAAATCCATGTGACAGCAAGTCCTGTGACCTCGTTCCTCTCAGACGGCTTGCGTTCGACAGCTGCTGCCAACAATGATAATTATTGTGGTTATAGATAAGCTTCTAGCTTTCACTGGCCCCTTTCCCATCAAATTGTCTGAGAAGCTGTTTTCTTCTGGCGCCCCGTGCTTGCTCTCTGCCGATGCCGGAGCAGGCTCTTGTTCTTGGCACTGGGTTTTGATGATTCCTGAGAAAAGCTTTTTCAGCCTCTTTTTTTTTTTTAAAAAAATATTCTATTATTGACTTTGCTTTTAATGAGCAGGGCTTACAAAAGTCAACCTCATCTTTCACCACCCTCCTGGAGACGATCACAGTGGAAAGTGTGCGCTTTAGGTGTTCACTTTGGCTTTGGATGAGGGGTAGCTGCCTACCAGCCCCCTTCTCCCAGGAGCATTCTTGCCTCCCAGGCATCCCCCCAAATGTCCAAACCCAGCCAGTGTCTGCTTTTCACTGCAACAGGGACCGATGTGACATTTGTTGGCAGTCTCGGCTCTCATGTCCTTGCTTGAGTGTAAAAGGAGTCCTCCTGCAGCTCATACGCCACATCGGGTCATGTCCATCCCAGCTACTGCCCTCGTACAGGACAGGTAGCGTGTCCCCAGGACATGGCTGGTCGTCACTGCAAGCAGCAGAGGGGACATTGGCCACAGATCCTGGGTTTGCTCCTTGTACCTTAGCACCTTAGCAATTGTCCTAGGTGTTGCTCAGCGCAATCTTTGAGCTTCCTTCTCTGGCTGAAGTGGGATTTTTAACTCACTCCTTGTTTAACAAACTGTCTCTTGGGGGGCTCACTCGAGCATGAGGTGAGAGAGGACCAGGGTCAGGATGAGAAACATGGGCTGATAAGGAACAAGTATTTGCTTGCCAGATCTGAGGTCCATATACCTCGATAAAGCCAATCCTTCACTTCCAGTCTTGAGCAAAATATTTCAAGCTAAAATAAGCCCTTGCCACCCTGGTCTTAGAGACCAGCACCCTCCCTGCTTTAGCTTCATCTTCCAAAAACCAGCTCCATGGTATCAGTCTGCTCCCTAAAGAGATGCCAGGATGAAAAATACTCTCCTCGTTTAATTACTTAGAGTGATCAAGTCAGCTCCCCATCTTCTTTTTGATCTGCTGATCAGGTTGACTTCCAAGGTCTCACATCCCACCACAGGGTGTGTTTCTGGTTTCAGCTCATTCCTTTGAGCCTCATCCACTGTTTCAGCATCCCTTGGCAGCGCTGATCACCAAGACTGGGGCGATGGGGTTCCTTACAACCCGTGAACAGGTCTTTTGAGCCATGCAACTTTTCCGTGCATGCAAGTACAAGGGACTTTTTTTTTAAAGCTATCTCTATGGCAATGGCTTTAACCATCACTGCAAGTTGGGCAAGGGACAGGATGTTGGCAGACAGAGTTGCAGGAGTTTCTGGGCTTTCCCTCTTTTGCATTTAGATTATTTTATTAACTGCAATGCAAAAACATGAAGAAAAATATGTGTGTTTTTGCAATCAAAGTCCTTGCAAGGAGCAGTCATGGGGAGTGCTGCAGACATATTAAACTGTAATTGATGGCTGCCCCACCTTCAATTCCTGTTATGTGAAGTGGAAGAAGAAAAAGTGGAGGGAGGCTGGAGTTTTAAGCACATTGAATTCCGCAACCCCCCCCCAAAAAAAAAGCTGATGGGTTTCCTGGGGTGCTGAACATCTGCTTCCCCAAATTTTGGACTCCTTTTTCTTCCTAGAGAGAGACTTCAGCCGAAGACAGCTGGGAGGGGAAGGCAATGTTCAAATCCAAGAAAAGCAGCAGAAATTGGCCAGATTTTACTTAGGGGTTGTGGCAATGGGTTCAGGAGCAGCGCTGAGCTGTACTCCTGAGCCCAGGCTGGGCTGTGCTGCTGACGGGGAGCGTGACCCCCGCTGGCCCTGTGACCTTCAGGGATGCTGGCACTGCAGGAGCAGCATTGCTATGGGCAAGAGTTACATATAAAAGCTATTTAATTTTAATACATGTATAACAGACTACTTATGATACTTACATAAAATACTATAAAATAGGGGACAGCAGCTGCAGTGTGGAGAGAGGGAATTGGCTGGTGAGGTTTGACCCCCCATTTGCAGCAGGGCAGCTCTGTGCTCTGCCTTAGCAGAGCACGGTCCTACTGCGTTTCTCACACGTCCTCCTTCATAACACGCTGTATAGTGTTATTTGTGATGCTGCTGCTGGCCAGGAGTTAAGCTGTTCATGTTGCATGGGTGTGCAGGAAATGCTCCTCAACCCTGCGTGATTACTGGGCTGGGAATAACTCTCCTTCCCCCTCCACCTCCCAGGCTGAAGCTCTCAAACGAGGAGATCAAACGAGCAATTTTGACAATGGATGAGCAGGAGGACCTCCCGAAAGACATGCTGGAACAGGTGGGCAACATGTCTCGTGCTCCTCTGTGGTTGCCTCATGCTGTGACCACACTGTGCAAGGTGCTTGGGACCAATCCGCAACTTTGAGAAGTGTGTTGGGGCCCCAAATTATTTACCAACTGCATGTTGAAAAAACACCTAAGTGGGCTGGAGCAGCAGGAAAGCAACTCGGTCATCGCACCAGTGCTGGGAGCAGCATGGCCTCCATGTGCCATGCCTGTACCCAGGTCTGCCCTGGGACCCCAAGGCTGAGCTAGTTGCCCATTTTGTGGCTGCAGCTTGAAGTTCATGCTCAGTGGGGGTTTATTTTTGAAAGCTTGTTCAGCATTTGTTCAGTCCTCAGAAAGAGAATCCCTTTGGAAGCATTTTAGTCACCTGTCCTTAAAGCTGAGCCGGTAATTGCGCTTTCAGCAGAGGCACGGGAGGATTCATTGCACAAAATTTCCATCTGCAAATAGGATGATTTGCAGCAAATGAGAGTCCCTGACATATCCTCTGGCAGAGCTGATGTTGAAACCTCCTTGGAGCAGATGTAGTACATCTGTTGTAAAACCAGAGTGATGGCAGGGCAGAAGCAAGAGACACTAATGTGATGGGGTAATAGGAGGAAGGTCCCAGGGACAGCGATACCACTTATTTCATAGGTGTCTTGGGGTCACTGTCTGTACATGTTGAAAAGGTAGTAGATTCAAGCAAATAAATCGCCATTTTGCTCCTGAAAAACTGTGCATGGACCTCATGTCCACAAGTGTGCTTTCCCTTGTTTAGCTCCTGAAGTTTGTTCCTGAAAAGGGTGACATTGACCTCCTGGAAGAGCATAAGCACGAGCTGGACCGTATGGCCAAGGCTGACCGTTTCCTCTTCGAAATGAGCAGGTTGGTGGCCCAGGAGACACGTGTTTTGGCCGGTGGCTGCACGGGCTGGTTGCAAGGCAGCTGCTTCATGGAGCCTGGTTGGGCAATGTTCCCTGTCTCTTGATGTTTTTCACATCAAGAAATGACTGGGCCAAAGCAAGGTGCTCCCACACATTAGTATCACTCGTGATGCTGTGTTCCTGAAATCAGGGTTGTGCGTTCTAGACAAGCAGCAGATGGATAGAGCAGGGGGGAGAGGGATGGAGAAATGGATCCTCTGGAGAGAGGTGTTGGCTTCCCAGAGGATGTCCCAACAGATTTCCCCTCTTCTTTGGGGGAGAAAAGCTCAATCTGGCACAACTCTGTGAAAGACTGCATCATCTGCATCGTGGCCCAGGTCGGAGGTGCTGTTTGAATGATAACAATGTTGTAGCGATGCTCCTTTCCCCTTCACACAAACATATCCTAATGAATACTCAAGACTGATGGATGTAAATTTTGCCTTGCTGTGTAGATGAGCCCCACTCCTCACCTCAGGAATGACTCGTCCCTGGGGCTCCTGAGAATACATGAGACAGAAAGGAAATGTCATTTCTTCCTGCTCCTGGTAGCAATCATTTAAAGCTTAGAAGTCTTCAGGGATGAATAACCTTATCTTTTGCATGCACATCCTCCAGAGGTGGTGGTTTAAAATCTTGAAGCTCCTTATTTAAATCCAACTGAGTATTGAGCTCTTTTGAATTTCTTAGCTGAACTTCAAGCAAGTCACTTGTTTGCAAAGTCAGTGAGTTTTACGATCTGAGATTGTGCCGGCAGATCAAAAATAGAAACATTCCCATCATCCCTGAGAAATGCGCCAATGAACACCGGGGCAATGCACCGTGTAGTTGCTGAGTGTCAAAGACAGGCAGGACAGACCTGTGAAGTTCAGACTTGAGCCTTCGGGGCTGGAAGATGCTCAGAATTAGCTTTCCTATTGCAGGTCACCTTCCTTCTTCACAGTCTCTTGCCCAGGTGTTGCTCCTGTGCCTCCATCTTTTGGAAGGCACAACATGCCGATGCAAATATTTTCCTTGATTTCTGGCACGGCTCTTTAATTTGCCGTGTGGTCTGTAACCGAGTGTGATGTCTTTGTCACCTCTGATTAGTACAACACAGCGTGGCCCATGGCCTTGTCTGTGAGCACATCTCCCATGGGTCTTTGGTCCAAATGACTCAAATCAGACTGCCATTTGCATACAAGTGAGATCTTGTTTAGCTTAAATACAACTGACATGAGCAGAGCCGTCCCTGAATTGCCCAGGAAAGGGCTGGATTGGGCTGTGTTGGTGGCTTTCCAGCCCAAGCCATTGTTTTCAGGATCTGAAG
Source organism: Burhinus oedicnemus (assembly GCA_008921705.1). NCBI lineage: Eukaryota > Metazoa > Chordata > Aves > Charadriiformes > Burhinidae > Burhinus > Burhinus oedicnemus. Next base: position 86,149 of record VFFE01004755.1, read on the forward strand.
GTCCAGTTTTGTTAGTGCTGGTGGTTGGTGTGCCTGTGTCCAGCCACAGCTTACCACAAAGCCATTGGGAGCCCAGACCTCCTCAGTATCTTTGCTAAGGAGTGTTTGTAGAAGAACTGTTTGTTCATAGAAATAGGGTGTAAAAATGCACTCGTTGAACCTTCTGAGTTAAGGATAGGCTTAAGCATGTGCTTGAGAGCCCACCTGGATCCACCCCAGGACAGCTGTAGCTTCAGTTGTCATTTTTATATCCCAGCATAGTTTCAGGGAGAAATGCAGTCATTATTTTTTAATCACCATAGCTCAAGCATGCTTTGTAAGCACAGCTGCGAGCAGCAGAGCGACTGAGCTCTGCCTGGAGCAAGCAAAGCTGAACCTGCACCTCTGGTTTTTTCCAGGATAAACCATTATCAGCAAAGGCTGCAGTCCCTCTACTTCAAGAAGAAGTTTGCAGAGAGAGTTGCAGAAGTCAAACCCAAGGTGGAAGGCAAGTGACTGGACCTGCTAAGGGGCTCTGTGCTGGCACAGGGAGCACTCATAGGAAAAGCATCCCTCCATGCCAGGGCGACCCTGGTCCACATGGAGGTTGCAGTGACACAGGGGAAGGGAGGGAGTTGGTGGTCACTCTTTGGCCATGGGGGCACTGAAGGGGTTGCTGCAAGAAAAGGGGACTAATGTGCTGTTGTGGCAGGGGGTAATGTCCCGCACCTCTCTGCTTTCAGCCATCCGCGCCGGCTCCAAGGCAGTGCTGCAGAGCAGCAGCCTCCAGCAGCTGCTGGAGGTGGTCCTGGCCTTTGGGAACTACATGAACAAGGGCCAGAGGGGCAATGCCTTCGGGTTTAAGATCTCCAGCCTCAACAAGATCGCAGACACCAAGTCCAGCATTGACAAGTGAGCAGCCCCTGCCCTCTGTCTCGGTAGCATCCATGGGCCCCGGGGATGTTGGGGAAACGGAGGGGCCATTAGTGTTGCCTCTGGGATGTGGGCAGATGGGAGTGGTGCCCTCCCTCCTGCTGCCCCATCTGGCATGTGCGATGATATAAGCATCCATTTTTTGAGCAGGACAGATTTCAAGGGAAACTGAGCTGTAGGTCAGCACAGGGATTGATGGGAACTTTCCTTCCTGGGCTTGCTGAACAGCAGCGAAGGCTGATTAGGAGGATCATCCTCCAAATGCTTTTTCCCCGCTTTGAGAAGCCAAGAGCCGTTGTGCTGTGGCACAGTGGCCAGAGGAGGGGTTCCAGGGGCTCCACTCCATGGGAACCCCCTGTGCAGCTCCCCCCAAGCTGCCGCAGCTGCTGGTTCACTGTCCTTCACTGAGCTCCATGCACAGAGCAAGGGGAGCTGGGTCAGGTCTCAAACCTGCCTGGTGTCATCCATCAGTAAAGACAACGGAGAGCAGGAGCAGTAATGCTCAAGTCACCTCCCCTGGGTCCCTCCTGTGGAGGGCCCTTGCTTGCAGGGACCAGGCTGCTCTGCACTGTGGCTGTGCATGGGGCAGACCCATCCCCATGTCCCCAGACAGGCCGCGAGCAGCATCCTTGCAGAAATCCCAAAATAGTTCATTACCAGGGTTGAGATTTAACCAGTGTTTTTGACTGAGCTCTTGGCTCCCCATGGTGCCGCCATGCTGACCTTGCCGCTCCTCTCTCCCAGGAACATCACCCTTCTGCACTATCTCATCACTATCGTTGAAAAGAAATATCCCAAAGTCCTCCACCTGCACGAGGAGCTGCGAGACATCCCGCAAGCAGCCAAAGTCAAGTAAGCAGGCATTTAGGTGGTGCTTAGGGAGCACCTCTCCCCTCGCTTCAGCCTACCCTTCGGTGTTGCCCTCCCCTGCTCGTGCTCCTGGCCAGATCCTGGCGGCCAGGCTGGGCCCTGTGCTGTGGCCACACTGGCCCTGAGAGCAGCCCGGAAGGCAGGAGCAAACATCACCTGGTGGCTTTAAATCTCAGCCCTTGCAGCAAAGGGCTGCGAGCCTCCGACCGCGAGGGAGGGGAGCTGCTTGGAGCCAGCCGTTTCCTGTTGTTATCTCACCGCAGAAGCATTTAATTAATTTCTAATGGTACGTTAAGTAATCCGGGAGGAAGCGGTTGCGGTGCGGCTGCAGATAAAGGGCAGCTGTTTATCTGCATGTGGCGGGGAGGCTTTGCCTGCAGCGCGGGCAGGACCTGGCAGCGGTGTGAGGGGCTCACCTGCCTCCAGGTCCTGCCTGGCCCTCGTTTCACCACCAACATGGAGTTTCTGGTGTTTGCAACGACCTTTTAAACCCTGCCTGCCTCCTGGTGACCTGTTCAGAGCAGGCTGCCGCTGTGTCTTTGCCAGCAGAGCCCCCCGTTCAGCAAAGCCCTTAAACACACACTGAACTTTTAAGTGCAGGAGCAATCTGCTGTTGCTCTGCGAAGCCCTCGAGTCTGTGCTGAAGTCCCTCTGAAATCAATGAGGCTCTGTTTTGGTTTTAAAGTTCAGCAGAAGCTTACGGGCTTTGCTGCTTCGGGGACCTGAGCAGCAAAGATCACATGTTTCTGCAGTCAGCACGCATTCGTGTTAGCCGTGGACATGAAAAGGGCCTGAAACTGCACCTTTTTAGAGAAGGGATGGCAAATACGCACAGAGCTTATGGCGACTTGAGGGTCTTTCAAGTTTCAAAGTGCTCTTGTAGCAATAGTGGCTTCCCCGCAGAAGATCAGTAATGTGCAAAGCAAGTATCCTCACATTTAAAATGTGAAATAATTGTCAGCCATAGGGATTAAACAAAGTGACAGGACAAATCTTGGTGTGCAAGGGGGAGTGTGTGGCTGCTGCACTCGTAGGCATCGGCTGAGAACATGGTTGAACAGGGCACGCTCCCTCGCCAGTGCACACTGTGGCTTTTCTCATGCTCATGTGTCTGCAGCTGTTGTACAGATACACGTATGGGAAAGAAAACGTCTGCGTAGAGGGGGTTTTTTCCCCCTAAACTTTATCATTTTTCTCTAAACTGGACACCATATGTAATATTTGGGTTTGATCCAATCTAGAGTGAAACCAAAAAGTTTCTAAAGCTCTGGAAAACCCTAAATTCCCCTCAGCCCTGCAGCTGTGAAGCAGAATTGCCGCCTCTGTCAATCCCACCGCTAGTAATGAACTGCTGGAGCACAGGGCTCCCAAAACGGCATTTTCCCAGACTAAAACCTGCCAGGAACGCTTGCCCCATGACCCAACGTCAGCATTTCCAGGGACTCCAGCCCTAGGACAGACACCCCTGGAAAGACATCAAGACTGTGGTCATCGAGTCTTTGTGAGAAAGCTTCCACTCAGATGTAGTGGTAGAAACCTGTAAGCACTTGAACTTGACGCTCATCAGGGGCTTGAGCCTTGTGTAAACACAGTCAGTGCCAGACATGATGATTTATTTTTATTTCTCTATATTTGGGTTGTCTCCCTTTATGAAAGCCTTGCTGGTCAGAAGGATGCTTTGCAATGGCGTTCACCTAACTGTGGTTCCCTGAAAAATTTTCCGCTGTGCAATGGGACAACAAGCCTATCTTCTGCTGACCCTTGAGAGGGGAAGAGAAATCTGTCCCCAACAAAACCCTCTCCTGAGGTCTCCTTTTGCTTGGAGAGGTCTGGAGGCTGCTGAGCTTGCTAAGCCTGCACCGTCCCCTTGATTAAAAATACAGAAAAGCGCTTTGCTTTAAAACAAGCAGCTCCAACCACTTTGAGATGGGGGGCTGTCCTAGCTTAGAGGCTGTCAGCCCAATTTACTGCTCAAAACATGCTGGTCTGCAAACAGGATACAATGTGTGCAGCACCAGGGTCTTTTCAGTGGAAAAGCACAGTCGAGTTGGTCAGAGAGCTGTAGAATTTGCCAGGGAAGGCTGAAAATTAACATCCTGCCATTTCCAACAGCATGACCGAGCTGGAGAAAGAAATAAACACTCTGAGGAGCGGTCTGAGAGCGGTGGAGACTGTAAGTATTATTTAAATCAAATATAGTCCAGCCTGGCTCCAAGCACCGCGGCATCCCTCCTTTGGGAGGCAGGCAAGGGAGCTCCCAGCGAAGCTGCTTTTATCTCACATCCTGGAGATCTGTTTGTCTTTCCTTCCTGCCCTGCACGTGCATCTGTCCTCTTAGGGCCGTTTTGGCACCAAAATTACCATATGTGGTTAAGCATGTACGTGGTTTATATCTGATACGCCAAGGGAGGCTGAGTGAGTTTAGTGATGATGCCTGTGGAGAACCTGTGATGTGCCAAAGGGTCTCCCTTTGGCTGTAAAACCGCAGAGGGCTGGGGCTCGGGCTGAGGAGCGTTTCTGCAGCCCAGCTGGAGTGGTGATGAAATGGTGGAGGTATCCCAAAGGATTCGCTGTCTTGCTAAATTACACTGCTTCCACAATCAATCCTGCAGGATTTGGCCTTAAAAGTGTACTGCAGGCGTGATATGGTAAAACGGGGTAGTCCATGGCCTCACGTGTGGCAGGAGGGAGTAGCGGTGGTGGTGCAGCCAGCACCCATGGCACTGACACAGACACTCACTAAACAGCACTACCAGAGGCCAATGGTATTTGTGTCCATCACCATGGCCTGACCAGGTTTACGCTTTTTTTCCCCAAAGGAGCTGGACTTCCAGAAGTCTCAGGTACAGCAAACAGGCGACAAGTTTGTGTCTGTCGTCAGCCAGTTCATCACATTAGCCAGCTTCAGCTTCTCAGATGTCGAAGATCTTCTGATGGAAGCAAAAGAGCTGGTAAGGTCACCAACATCCTTGAGATCTGGGTAGCGTTTCAGCCTTTCCTCCAGCCAATAGGTCCTGGCCTTCCCAGAGCACATGCTGTGTGTTAACATCTCAGCTATGCCCCCCACAAGATTGTGCGAGTGTCCTGCTGAGACCCTGACATGAGAAAGGTGCTAGGCTGGACTTAATGGTTTGTTTGAAGTGGGTGGGTGGGTACATCCCTGTCTGTCCCCAGGGCCTTTTTCCTGCTCCACAACCCGGCATGCCAGGGGATCACAGGTCAGGCCAACAGACTGCTTCTGGAACGCAAGATGTGCTGTAGAAGGCCATGAGATACATGCCTATCTTTGGAAGTGGAAGGCAGGGGCTAGACATGGGAGAGTTGTGTCCATCAAGGGAGGAGATGATAGGTCATTTGTGAGGATCTGAGTTTTGATGAAGAGCTTTCACTCAAGCCTAGAGAGCTTGCCTTGCTTTCTGTGTCTTAAAATGGAAATATCCCAGTTTTGGTGGCTTTAGAGTTAGGACTATGGCAGCTGGGGCATCTTGGCTAATGAAGGCTGAAGGTGGCACAAAAGCAGTGTGTTCTGTCTGATGTTGATGGAAGAGGAGGAAAAAATGCAACCAGGTGTTCAGGCTGGACGTGAGGCCACCCAGAGGTTGATATCAGAGACAACCCAGGCTGCCCGTGTGACCCCACACTTCTACAGGGCAAAATAACATCCAACACATAACTTCAGTCTGAGACCTGCCCAGCTCTTCTCTCCAGAGAAGAGGAAGTGGAGCTCAGTGACTTAAGATGAGGCTAACTTTAGACCTGGTTAGAGAAGCTACTTAAAAGGTTTGCCTTCCCCAGAGTAATGCCTTGGTGAGTGCTTTGCAGCCATGTGCAATGACTTCTTGCCATGTTGTCCTTTTCTCCCTACCAGGCTAGCTTAAATGACAGCAAAGGGGCAGCCATTGGCTGACATCTGTGATTCCCCAGCACCTTTTGCTTCCCCTCTTTCAGCAAAGGGGCCCACAGCTGGTTTCCATTTTCTCCAAGAACAATGTTCCAGTATCTTCTTGCTGGCCTGGCCTTCATATTGATTGAAGTGGCAGGAGGTAGTCCAGCACAGGCTGTTTTAGAGGTCCCATCCTTGTATGAGCTACCTCTCCAAAGACCAGATGTCACCACCTCCTTCACCCTGGTTGTAGCAATGTCCAATTGGCACTGTCCTTCAGACCATCCACCCATGCTTGGGCATTACGATTGACCATTGCCTTACTGAGGCCATGGCTAACCCAGGCCACCCTTTTAAACTGTTGATGGTAACCTGGCAGATCTTCCTTGCAGTGAGTTGGGACTATGGAGATGGTGACAGATGCTCTGCAAACTGTATCGTCTTCTGCTGACTTGGTTGGATCTGGAGGACAAGGTCAGATCATGGTCCCCAGTGCCCATCAAAGTCCACTCTGAAGCAGTGTGCAGCTGTTCCCATGGTTATTGGATAGGACGGGCAGTGCAAAGTGCACCAGCTCTTCACTTTTTAAACACATGTCCAAATTCAAATTGTGTTACTGCTTTCTCTTAGGAAAGCAGAAACATCATTGCTTTATAAACTTTATATCCTGCGAGGATAACATTTTCAGCCTTTTCCCCTCCACCATAATCTCCTGTAACATGGCAGAGAATTAAATATCTTGACGAAAGTCAACAAGAATAACCTCAATTATTTTGACTTATGCAGTGGCACCTCTCAGATTCCTCCCTGCATCTTGAAGTGCGAAATCTCTCAAGTAAACAAAGAAATAAAAATGCTCTAAATGTCTTTTGAAGAGCCTGGGGCACCCCTGCAAATAAAACTAAAATCATACAGGCAGGCTTTAAAAATGTTCCTCTCAGTCTACCCAGCAAAATCAAAGCAACTAATAAATCTGTTTGTGCTTTGATTTTGTTTTTCTTTTCTTTTAAGCATGCTTATCTCCAGAACGTGCCATCACAACTTTCTGTGCACAAAGAGTCTCCTTCAAACTGGAAGGGAGAACAAAGGATATCAGTCCCAAGGACGACTCACGGACTCCTTGGGGACTGGGACACATCAGCAGATCATGGATGTCCTGTCCTGACCTTTGCTACGGCCTCATTCGACTCCCTTACATTAATGGTGTGCAAACAGCACGAAAGGCCGGAAAACTCCCTATTTCCCTACCCAGGGCTGTGCCTGAGCCTGGGCAGAAATGTCTTTTAGAAGTTTCACCAACACATTTGGTTTCAATAGCAGAGCATGTGGCAATGATAAATAATACCCCAAAAATACTTCAAAGAAAAACTTAAAAGTGCAAGTCTCCCTTCCCCTGCCGTGTTTACTATTAGTTTTATGTCTTCGATCTTCGGTCCCACAATATTTTGCTTCCTTGTTTTTACTGCTGCTTAGTTAATAAAGTCGAGCTGGGGCAGGGGGAGGCTTGGCAGACCCAGAGGCGAGAAGGGCTGTGTGGGGGATGTTTTAGGAGAGGGGGCTCGGGAACGATCCAGGTCAGCTCTTACAGGGCAGCAGGTAAAACATCAGAAGATTTATTTCGTGTTTAAGTCAAGGCTTGATGAAGGAAAGCCCTGCTCTCTACCGTGGCCACTGGAAGCAATTCTTTCTGCTCAGTCAGGTCCAAGGCTTCCCATGGCGGGTTTCGCCAGTGGGTTGATTGTCTCCAAGACTGATGGACCCCTGTCTTCTCTCTCCCAGTTTTCCAAGGCTGTGAAGCACTTTGGAGAAGACACGGACAAAATGCAGCCTGACGAGTTCTTCGGCATCTTCGACCAGTTCCTTCAAGCCGTGACTGAGGCCAAGCAGGAGAATGAGAACATGAGGAGGAGGAAGGAGGAGGAGGAGCGCCGGGCACGCATGGAGGCGCAGGTGAGTGGGCATCAGCAAGTCCGCCGGCACCCCCAGGGAACCAGGGGATGGCAGCCATGCCATGCTGTGCCCATGGTAGCCATGGTGGCACAGGGAGCACTGAAGACTGGGCGAGGAGCTTCTGTGCTCTTAGACCCGCTGGCTTTTCACTGTTAATTGCTTAATTAACTAATGACTTTGGGTTGGTGAGATCTTGGAGCTAAAATGTGCAGCAGAGCTGGTGCTGCCTGTGGGCTGCTGTGACCCACCAGCAGCAGTCATGGGGCTGTGGACATCAGGCCATGGCTTGTATCAATAACTCTGACCAGCTCTCTCATGCTAAGCACCAGGGTGGGAAACCGCTCTTGTTTCACGGGTTTGGGGGTCACCACTCGAGGGTTTGGGAGTCACCCACAATCGCCTGCACAAGAGTGAGATGTCTTCTTTCCCCTCCTCTGCCATGGCACATAGCTGAAGGAGCAGCGGGAGCGGGAGCGCAAGGCACGGAAGGCAAAGGAGAGCGGGGAGGAAGGCGGTGAGTTCGACGACCTCGTCTCGGCCCTGCGCTCGGGTGAAGTGTTCGACAAGGACCTCTCCAAGCTGAAGCGCAACCGCAAGCGCATTGCCAACCAGCTGGCCGACAGCGGCCGTGAAAGGCCCGTCACCAAGCTGAACTTCTGAAAAGCAAACAACAACAAAACCCAACAAAAAAATGCGGGTTAGTCTTTTTGAAGTGGCTGGGGGGTGGGGGTTATTCCCATTATACTGCCTTGCAATTCAAAGCGAAACAGTGGCACGCTCTTTCTCCCCGCAGGTGAGTGTGTGTGTATATACTGTGTATATAGTCAGGTTGGGGGTGTGCATGGAGGTGCGTGGGCAGCCAACCTTGATGGGTGCCAGCACTGCCTCCTCCCCTCCGACTCCCTCTGAAAAGTAGTTCTATCCATGCACAAGCACAATGCCGCGTCTGTGGAGCAAGAGAGGAGCCAACCAAGAGACGCCGGTGGTCCCCATGGTCCCCAAAGGCAATGGGAAGCCACTCCCTGCCACTGTCCTGCTGCGACCCCCCAGGCCGTTTGCAGAGGACGCCTTGCGCACAAGCCAAGCGGTTTAAAGAGGAAAAGAAAAAAACAAAGTTGACTGAACTTTATCTGGGTTTGGTTTTTTTTCCTCATTGTCATGATTATTCAAAAAAACTCGCACATCCATGCTTTCATGCTGGTTCCCGAGCTCGGCGCTGTGGGCGCTCCCAGTGATGCTCTTCCTGTCATCCTTGGGAAACACTCTTTTTTCCTCTTACCGCCACCTTGCTAAAGGAGAACGTTTACCCCGAAGTGCTTATCGCTCTAACGCCACACAGATGTATTTATAATTTTATAACGTTTTCTGGCCCAAGATGGTGGGAAAGGTGAGTTCTCGGAGGAGACGAAGAGCATAAACTTTTGCGTTGTAATTTTTATTCTTGCTTTCTGTTCAATGGGACAAACTGTATCCTCTGTAAAGGTGGGTCAGGACCAAGGGTCCCTGATGTACAAAGGGGCTGGTGCAAAACCCGCTGGCTTTCACCCACCTTCTTTTCTCTTTTCTTTGTCGGACACACAGAAGCAGCGATGCCAAGAAACGCTCGTCTCTTAGCCAGGTCCTTTTTCAACTGGTTTGCCATTTGTTGTCATTGCAAATTTGTAAGCAGAACTACCTGTCAAATGTCAGTCCAAAAAAAGACAAAAAAAATAATAAAAATAATTCAAAGCTCTCAGGGAGTAATAATTTAAAGATTTAGAAAATTAAGAATTGGAGAATAAAAAGTAACCACCATTAACATACTAACATTTCTATTCTTAAATTATGCTGAGTATGTAGAGGACTGTTACTTTTTACTTTTATTTATTTGTGGTGTTTTTTAAGAAAACAAACAAAATCTTTTTATACCACCAATACTTTTGTGATCCTTTTTTTGTTTGTTTGTTCTTTTTCCTGTGGAGAGATGAGTTTGTCCCTGTTGCACTAGATATTAACACTATTTGAAATAAGGTTGGTTTGTTGGGGTTTTTTTTGTCAGATAATCGGTATTACTGGTGGGGTATGGGATGTCAGTTAACTATATGTACTGTATAGCAAAAGTGCTGTTTAAACTAATTTGTATAAAAAAATATGGTTCTAAGCACCTGAAGGCCACGGGGTCTGCGTGCTGAGTGAAAGCTGTGAAATCTCTCTCTAGCAGAGTTGTCAAGAGCTGTGGTTTTACCATTTTGTTCTTTCCTTCATTGCAACTTTTGACGCACTGTAGATTAAAAGGAAAAAAAGAAAAAGAGACAAAAAAAAAAAAAGACTTTCTGAGTAGCATTTAAAGCAGTAATAAATAAAGCAGGTAAGCGCAAAAAAAGTCCAGCACCTCATATCCAAGCAGCTGCAAAACCTGCAGATTATGTTCAAAGGTGGAGTTAAGCACTTTGCTTTAAGAAGGAGGGGGAAATAAAGACAAAAGGTAATGATAATACTATTCCTTAACTAAAGTGCCTCTATTTATATTTTTTATTTATGGCTGAAAAAACGGGGCTGATACAATTGAGGGAATGGACTTTGGGGGGGATTTAAAATTAAAAAAAAGAAGAAAAAAAAAAAAGGTTAAAAAAAAAAAGTCTGGCCTCTGATGGTTTAAGGAATGGTTGGTCACACGTGTTTAATTTGAAAGGCGGTGGGAGTCAGTAAGGGCGATCGCCTCCCGGGGTCCCTGCGTGCAGGGCTCGGCCGCCAGCACCCACCCTCGGCTCCTGCCTCCGCCACCCCAGTGCCACATCAGGACCTTTCCTGACGAATTTCCTCTTGCCCTTCCAAACCTGGTTGTTGGGGCTTTTTTTTATTGTTTTACAACAGCCTCGTTATCAGGCTGAGTTTGCCATTTCTTTGTTTTCTTTCAAAAACAAAAAAAAAGAAAAAAGAAAAAAAATATTCTATCTCTATAAATAAATACAAAGGCTGTGTGCAGGTAATTCCATGTGCCATTGTCGAAAACTACTTTTAGATTGGTGCTGGTGTAAGTAGCCACTCTTTTCTCTTGGGTGTGTATTTTAAAGATGATTTTTTTTTTAATAATGCCAAAAAGGAGAAAAAAAAAATCCATAATAATTTGTAAACTGAAGTATATGTCTTGGACCTTATTAGCTTCGTAGTGACCAAGGTAGTCTGTTAGGTGCAAGGATGTTAGTAGTCTTAGCTAGCGGGAAATGCTGTGTAATGTTACGAGACTGTACATTTTCTAAGATGGCAATATGCAATAAAGAAAAACGACTTCAGTGAGTGTACATGGCAGAGCCACGAGTTATTTTTTGGGGGAAAAAAAAGGGATATTTGGGAAGTGAGACAGGTGCCCTCTGCGGGTTGCTCTTTTTTGGGTGTATTTGCAGTCGTTGCTGGGGTTGGCCAATAACCCCCCTTCACAGCTTTCCTGTGTGCTGGGTTTTAGGCACTCAGGGGCTTTTCCACCCTCCCGGCTCACAGCATCCTCATGGTCGCCCACTTGTGGGCTCTGAAATACCTCCTGGTTAGCAGCCCCATTCATTCCTCCCACTGCGTTGCTGCTATCGCCTGTTCCCACCTTGGTGACCGGATTTTCTAGGAGCCTACATTGAGACAGCCACTGGTTTTGCATTGCAGGAGCAGATCATCTCCCTTTCTCCAGCTGATGGAGCGGAGCCGATGCTGGCTGGGCTGGCCAACATGCCTCTAGTAAGCCTATCTAGACACACCAGAGAAGTTTTCCCTGCAGTAGCCCAAACCCCTCTTGGCCTATTCTCGCTCACCATTGCCTTTCCCGCACACCTTTCCATCTGGACTCTGTGTTATTTTCCTTCTTTTTCCAATGCTCTTTGCATTGAGTAACCTTTTCAGCACCCAACACCCCCAGATCTCACTATCTGTAGCAACAGGAGCACCTGCATCATGGTCAGACCCATAGGCTTCCACTTTTGATCAAGGCTTTCCCCAGTATAACCAGTAAGTGGGCACCGAGCCAGCACAGATGGGGCATCTAACACAGCCCTCTGCTGGGGCCTCCTTTGGTGCACTCCCACCCAGCGTCAGGCTGGCAGACGTGCAGCTTTCTCCTATTTATATATCATAGCTGGGAGATATATATATATATATATATATATGACCCAGCACTGGTCAGATTAGGACTGTCAGGGAGTGCAGGGCAGTGATGAAGAGGACGGCTGCCATCGCAGTGCCTGATGGTTGAGTGGGCTGCTGCTGCCATCTGAAAGCTGCGTGGGCTTTGAAGCAAAAGCACCTGAGCAAAAGGGGAATGGCTTCAGCTTCCCTTCATAAATCCTGTGTCCCCAGCACAGAGGTGCTCCAGGGTGAATTCATAAATGGATGTGAACAAGCCGGCCAAACCCTACAACCCAATGAGGACCTGAAATTCTGGTTAATGGCAGATTGCAGGTTTCCTGGGCCATGCCAATGTGTGACACAGGATGGTTCCCAGGACAGCAACAGGGTGGCAGTGGGATATGCGAGCAAGGACAGGGCATAGCTTTTTATTCAACCAAGATATTTGAGGGGAAAAAAAGCCTAGTATCATGCAAGCTTCCTAGCCTGCAAACTCTTCCTCAGGGCTGAAATAGCAGTGTCTGTGGCTTGAGAACATAAATTTGAGATACGATGTTTGTCATCCAAGAGGAAAGGGGACTGGGGTGGGCACTGTGCTGGACTGTGCTGTGTGAGGCCATGTCACCAGGGGCTTATGTCCACCAGTGGGCTGGCCAGCTGGGTTTTCACCTGAAAAAGGGCTTCTGTGCCCCAAATCGTGGCTGCTCCCTCCAGTTAAAGCCATGAGGAGGGTGTCCTGAATGGGCCAAGCCTGCTCAGACCCGCTGGTGCCAGGGGAGCTGCCAGGCATGGTGCTCCCAGAGGAATTTCCCCATAGGGCCACCCGCATTGGTGGCACGAAACCTGCTGAGCCAGCCTTGGCTGTGCTCTGCTCCAGCCCAGCGGCTTTCCCTGTTACCAAAGGCTGGGGCGACTGGGAGTCCCGCCGGAGAGAAGAGTGTCAGGTGTCATCTCCTGCACTCAACCTGTTATCCTTGGCATCATGCCCCGGCCTGGAAAAGATGAGTCAAGAGGTTGGGGCAATGACCTGATGCAGCATTGCATGCAAAACTCAGCAAGTAGGGCAGACACTCGACGGGGAGAAACTGGGCTCCCAGCCCCACTGCCGCTTTGGTGCCACTGGTGAGGGGTTGCAGGGTGCTCCATGTCCAAAAATATCTATTTACTCCTAAGGAAGGGTACAATGGGACCGATGGACCTGTCAGGCTTTGACATCTCTCCTGAGGACACTTGGAAAAGGGAAAGCAAAGTGGGCATGTTACCAGTCCTGCTCCCACTTGTGTTGCGGCTGGAGCTGGCTCTATTCCTGAAGCCAGTGCCTATGTCCACAGCTCAAGCAGATGTGGGTAAAATTGCACTTTGGCCAACGTGATGATCTCACACAGCCCAATCACCAGATCTGTGGCCCCTGTGCAGGGCTAGCACTGCTGGAACGCCCCAGGAACAGGCTCATCCCTCGATGCAGAGACCAGCGTAGAATTAAAACCCCATAAAAGCACCTGGATATTTCTGTACCAGCCTGTGTCCTTTGAGCGGTGCTTCTGGGGGGGACGGGAGAGGCCAAGCTGACACAAAGGCTGAGGGGTGCGGAAGGGAGGTGGAACGAGCACCATGCCTGTCCCCATCCTGGTCCCCATCCCCTCCCCTGCAGCAAATCCTGCAGACGTCTCTCCTGTGAGCTCTCTCCCTGGCATTGCCCAGGGTCCTGCAATATATGCATGTGAAAAGGAGAGTTCTCTGTTTTAATCAGAGACGCTCTGACCTGAAATCTCTGAGCACTTTATATTATTTTTAGCCTTAAACCAGGCTTGATGAGTGTGTGCAGGTGAGCCAGGGAACAAGCTGAGAACTTGTGCTGCCGGGCCCCAGCAAAGCCTCGGGAAAGGCAGCACCACCATCTGCTGGCACTTTCTGGACTTCACGGTTTTAGAGCTGGCTTGAGTCTAAAATCAATCCTGCTTCTTGCTTTCCTCTGTCAGATCTCTACCGTGGTCTGAAAAGTTTAGTGTCCTCTAGCTGTGAAACAGTCAAAATGCTAAATTTTAGCTTTAAGTTTCCCCGAATGTAGCTGAGGAGGGATAATTTTAATTCTATCCATCATAATTCAAGTCAAATAGCCAAAGGTCACAACATGTGGCTTCGCTGTGACTTTTGGCACTGCCTGAGTTTCAGGTGCACTGTGTGTATGTGCATGCAGGCAATAGAAATGCATGTATGTGTAAGATAAACTAATGCAAAATGCTTTCATGGGACATCTGAAGGCCACAAACTTACCTCCATTGCTTTTGAAACCAGAGTGCCCCACTACAGTCCCCCCCCAGGACTTGTCCCAACACTGGGATCTGTGTTGGGAGCCTGTTTTGTGCAGGCTCCTCTTGCTAAAAACCCAGCTTTCCTTGCACTCTGTTCTCATGTTGCTTGAACTCGACATTAAGGTGGGGTTTCCCAGGGCAGCTCTGTGAAGACAGGTCATTGAGTTGTCATTTTTTCATTACTTTCTTTACCTGTCCATATTGCAACATTTGCTCACATCCCCATGCTCTCAGTTCAGCCGTGGCTCTGCAGGAGGAGTAGGACACATGCCCTGTGCATTTGGGCACAGCAAGTAGGACTGCCCTAAACCAGGATTATCCGTGACAGCAGGTCTGGAGGATACAGGACAGCCAAACATAGCTATGGTCCTACTGTCTAACCCATCCCTCTGGCTTTTCAGGATGCTGCTGTAAGCAAAGCCAGGCTGGGATGGTGCCCACAGCTTTACCTGGGTTTTGGGCACTGCAGCGTACCAGGAGCTTTTCTACCCGCTTGAATTTGTGTTTGTGTACATTCACAGAGCTTTACTTTGCCAAGCACCGTGCAGAGTATACCCTGCACTCAAGGAAAGGTGAGTAAGCCCCAGCCTTCTGCTTCGCCCAGCTTTTGATCTCTGCCCGAGACCCTTTTTACTGTGAAATTGGAGTGTGAAGCACTCAGGCAAGACCTAGTTTCTACAGCAAATCTTTTCAATTTAATAGCAGGGGGTGATCACTATTTGAGTTACATTTTCTGGAAAGAATCCACAGTTCAGATGCTGTATTCAAAACTTGACGTGACCTCAGGGACAGTATATTACCAAATGTTCTGTAAAATGCACCAGACTGAGCACAGCAGCCACAGGCGCAGGTCAGGGAGGAGCACAAGTGGTGCGGCACATTACATTTCACTGGAGAAATAAGTGACCTGGTTATTCAGAGCGTTTTCTTTCCCTGATGCTGAGATTAGTTCAGAGTATGTTTCTAGGTTGGGTAAGCAAATTACATTTAGGTAGGTGGTTGTGAGGGAATTGCTGGGTGAGCGATTTAAGAGACATTTATCTCGCTGCTTTTGTTCACATCTATGACCCTGAGGGTTTTTAATTTGTAGGACTCATCCAGTGGGTTTCGTTCCTCACCAGCCGCAGCACCAGCATCTCCCCATCTGCCATCTGCTGGGGTGGGGTGGGCTAGCTCAGTGCCAGCTGTCAGCCTCACCTAGGAGCCAGCCCAGCTCCCACGCACAGTCCCAACCTGGGGACAATTTCCACCTGCTCTGAGCATTCACACTTCAGTGAAGCCCTCTGGTCAAGCCCCCAAGCACAAACCCGAGTGTCTAAGCCTGTGCATCGTACTGCTGGCAGAAGCAGGTGGAGAGATTCCTGCTGCCTTCAGCCAGACTTGCTCTGGCCCCTGGGAGAAACAGGGATGTTGCTCCAGATGTGGAAGGGCAGCGCTGAATATTTCCACTCCCAATTTCCACCCTAGGAGCTGAGGAGTGTCATCTTCTGAAGTGACCTCCCCAAAGTCCCCCCTGCTGCAACTTTCTGCTTCTCCTTATGGTTGCAAGGAGGACAGGGTGTCCCATGTCTGAAGGGAAAGCAGACAACCTGTGAAGCACTGAGGTTTGCAAATGCCTTTAACTCTTCAGTACACACAAGAATAAAAACCCCTCCGAGAAAAGGTGCAATCCTCTTTTCAGACCACAGCTTTAAAACAAAACTTTTTTCAGTTTATGAATCTCTTTAGCTGCTCCCTTGTTTATTCGTTTCTGAGCTGACTATTTATGGAAGAAATAAGCTTGAAAATAGTTTATAAAAGCAAGGATAATGGATGCATAAAATTAAGGATACAATATTTGGAAATTGCCCCCCAATCAGTTTTGTGGGCTTCCGCCAGTGCTTGCCCTTTTGAAACCAGCTGAACCTGGAGGAGCTCAGTGCCAGCAAGACAAGAAATAGCACAAATAACAAATGGCTCCTCTCGGAGTGAATTTACTTCCTCTGCTGAATCATAGCTGGATCAAGCTCATCTTTCATGCTCACCCCAGAAGCCTGTGGGCTTGTTGGTGTTCTGCTTCACTTGGTACAAATAGCTTGAGCAAGGCTTCAGGGCTTGATTGTTGCCTGAGCAGCAAGTACCAGCACGAACCCTCCAGTTGGGGTGGCAAGATGACTGCAATGATCTCTGCAGAAAACACACAGATTGTTCTTCAGTTGTGGCTATTGCAGCTTGCACTAGAAGAGCCTGAGTGTAAGGCTCAGCCAAAATCCCACTCCTGAGCAAAAACTGGTATGTGAAGCTGAGCACGGAGTGGAGATACCCACAGTGATGGGGACAGGACACATGGCAGGGCTGTGCAGACACACCAGCCTGGTCCAGGGGGCTGCTTGGCGCAGTGGTGCCACCTCCCCTGGACAGAAATGCTGGGGGGTGTCACCACCTGCCTTTCTTCTGGCACAGCTGCCTGATGATGAGGGATCTCTGCGAGTGAATCCAGTGCTGGATCTGACTGCCAGCACACATCACGCTGTGCCGGTATTCCCCTTGCCTTTGAGTCCTCCCTTGCCAAATCTCCTCTGGCTTTGGTTACAGCCTCCTGGGGTCTTCTTGGCTGAGCAGATCATCCATCACTCTCCAGCCAGACTCATGCAGGCCTTGGTGTTGTGCCCTGGGGTTTGTGGTACTTTCACTTTGATTTCCCCAGTGACTCATCCATTTTGCGCCACTGAGAAGGATTTACAGTCTGTCTCTCCATGTCACTTTTCCTCCTGCTTCTCACAGTGGCGATTTCCTAGGAAAAAAATACCTAGAAAAGCAGAGCTGTTGCCCAGGCACGTCAGCTGGGGTGAATGTAGGTGCTTCAAGACTCAGGCGGTGTGCTGCCAGCAGCATGGCATCAGCAACCCATTGCTCCTTTCAAATTGGGAACAGCAAGTGGGTTGGCCACGGTATGGGTAACACCTCATCCCCCCACATCCAGCCCCAGTGAAGCCACTGGGACTCACCCCACTGGTCCTGGCAAGCTCATGGCTTGCAGCAGGAGAGCAGCACAGTACAGCCGAGCATGGGGTCACCCAAGCCTGGATCCCATTGCCAGTGACAATTCCTGGGGAGATTTGGGACCATTTTATTCTTCTAGTGCTTAGTTACTACCTTGTACCTGTGTAGTGCTTTGCAAGCAGACCTAGAGGTGCACCCATTTATTAATAATCAGTCACCATATAAAAATATAAATGCAGCTAGAGGGAAAAGGCAGCTCTGCTGCTGAACTAAGCACCCTGCCAGCATCAGGACTGATCTCACCAGGCATCTGGGCTGCAGCTTTTGCAGCTCTGGAGAGCGTGCACACACACATTAGCCAGCGTCACACAAAATGCCACTTTTCTGATGTGCTTTCCAAATTATTCATTTCGCCCTCTATGACAAACCTTCCAACGAGCAGCAGGTGTTGAGTTTAATGATGACTACTGAATCCATCTTTGAAACCGGGTTTGAGAGAGGTATGCTTAGGGCTTGCACTGCATTGGCCGCAGCCTTTGCTATGAATGTTTTTATCCAGGACACAGCAGTCCTGAAGGCAGAGTGGTTGATCCCGTTAACAGAAGGAGGCTTTTCTTAGGATCGTTAGTGGAAAGGCTGTGCTGGCTGCTCGGACCTCTGCTGGCATCTGCCGGATGTGCAAGCCAACACCAGTGCCGAATGAGAAGCAGGGATGGTGGATCTCATTCGTGTGAGCTGTTCTGGTTCTGGTGATTATTGTCAGCTATTACAGCCCCATCAGGCTGTCACTTATAAACTGCTAGTTGTTCAGACTTCGTACATTATGCACAAAGTATTTGCTTTGAATTGAGACTTCATCTGGAGATTAGGAAGGGAGTGGAAAATAATGACTTGAACGAATCTGATGATTAAAACAACAGCAAAACTACCACTGACCTCAGTTGGAACAATATCTTCTAAAATGCTTGTCATTCATCAAGACTTAATGTTTTCCTTCTAAGATGTAATGCATTAGCTACATCAGTGGCATGCGTATCATTGCCAGAGAGTATGGCACTCTTAAACTGAGGGTAAGTATGCTGGAAAGTCAACACAGGACTAAAGAGCCCAAGAATTTTTTTTTAATTTGTCTTTAACTAATGGTGTCACTGGTATCCAGGGCTGAACTGGTCTTCAAATCACGTGAACTGCTATCTCTCTTATGCCAAACATCCTGCACTGAATAACCCACATGATTTTTGAATTGGGGTACTAAAAAGTGTCCCAACATCCTTTGCAGAGCCCTTGCACAAATAAGACTGCGGCTTGCCTTGCATTCAGACTCATCTCAAGGGAGGAAGAAGGAAAGAAGCATTGCAGAGCCCTAGCTGGAGGGTTGGAGCCTCAAAGCTAGTTTTGCAGCATCTAAAACCTCAATGTCTTGCTGCGTTCTGAGTTCTCCTTCAGCCCAAAGAAAGGGGATCTCTAAGTGGGGTGACATCAGCATGAGCATGTAAGAGGTGTGGAGCTGATGTCCCCATAGACGTTTGGCCAGGAGCCACCTCCTGCAATGTTTTCTTACCCGGGAACAAGCAGCTGTGACCATAGGCAAGAATTTTCAGAGCTAGGGTAAAACAGTGAGGTAAACCTCAGGTCTCCTTCTCCTGGATGTACACATGGAGCTATTGTCAGGTACAAGGACAGACTGACACGCTGGCTTGTGTGCTAGCATGGCCAAGACCTTCTCACCCACCCTGCGCTGTTGGTGAGAGGCAGCAATCTTCAGTGCAGCTGGGACACAGCAGCATTTCCGGTACCATTTTGGTAGGCAGCCTGCAGCCTTTGGCGTGTGTTGTATGTGTTTGTGTGTCTCTCTCTTTCTGCTGTTTGTGGTTTATTTAAGACATTTCACTCTTCGGTTGTATTTTTTAAAACATACTTTTACAAATGTGGCTGTAGAGACCCGTGTAACTGACTTGTTCAACAGCACTATGATATGAGGAGCAGCTGAGGGATCCAGGGTTGTTTACCCTGTAGAAATGGGAGGCTTAGGGGGGACCTTATCGCTCTCTACAACTACCTGAAAGGAGGTTGTGGCAAGGTGGGAGTTGGTCTCTTTTCCCAAGTAACAAGCGATAGGACAAGAGGAAACAGCCTCAAGATGTGCCAAGGGAGGTTTAGGTTGGATATTAGGAAAAATTCCTTCACCAAAAGGGTTATCAAACATTGGAACAGGCTGCCCAGGGTAGTGGTAGAGTCACCATCTCTGGAGGTATTTAAAAGATGTATATATGTGGGACTTAGGGACATGGTTTAGTGGCGGAGTTGGCAGTGTTAGGTTTACAGTTGGACTGTATGATCATAAAGGTCTTTTCCAACCTAAATGATTCTATGATTATGAGGAGTACAGGACAGGCACAGCTTTAAAACACAGGCTGGCTCTCCATTGGAGCTGCAGCAGGTCCATGTCAAAAAGCATCTGGTCAAGAATCTCCCCTTGCTACAGCCCAAGTTAGTGTTTAACAGAAATGTTTTAATTTGTGACAGCTGAAAGACCACAGCCAGCTGCCCTCATTCAGCTCTTCACATACACGACTAACATACATGCACCGGCCTGTGCTTGTTAAAGTATGTTGAAATCTGTGTTGTTCCAGCTTCCCTACCACCTTCCTAGAAAGCTGTGTTAGTTCACTCCTGGCACAGCTCCTGTGATGCTTTGTGGTCGACCTCAGTCCTGGCGTCCCCAGTCCTGCCCTTGCCAGAAGCAACTGCCATGAGGATGCTTACCTGGGCTGTAGTAGGCTGGTCAGGGCATTAAATCAGTAGAAAACTAAACCAGCATGCAAAAGAGGGAATCAGTGGTTTTCTGTTGTTTAGTGCCTGAGCTGGTTAGCGAGAGTCAGCTGAAGTGGTGGGGACAGAAGGGACAGAGAAGGTGGCCAGAGCTGAGCACCGAGGGGAGCAGGACCGCCCTTTTCAGGGCCTTTCTAGCATATGATTGGTGCAGCCAAACCTTCCTTGTTTTCTTAACACAAGAACTATCCCTTAGTTCATCTACTCTGGCCAAGTTTGTTCCAATTGGCAGAGAAAGCTCTTCTGGCATGCAAAAAGTGCAAAAAAAACCCGTAAATCTGTGCGGTGCTAAAGACAGGAAGGCTCTAAATGATCACTTCAAAGTGCAGGCTCTGCTTCAGAGCTGCAGAGGGGCCAGGCTAAAAACAGTGGCATCCTTTCTCCTACAACACCGCAGTAAGGATACATGCCAAACATGCCAAAGCTGTACCACGGCCAGAGGACTGGAGTTAGGGTGCTGCTCTGCGGGTGATACGTGAGCTACAAGTGGTCTGCCTTTGCCTGCTGTCTATACTACACAAGGCTGACACATACTGAGCTTGGACATTTTTCCTTGCATCTGTCCTCCCCGCACTATAGAGCACTGGAACTTAAGAGTAAGTTGCTACAACTCATGGAGAAACATCCCTTCTGGGAAGACACAACCCCATGGGTTTTCTTTGCTGTTTCCTGGATTGCAATTGTAGTTTTCCATAGATAATGGAAGAGTCAATAACCAGTGGAACTCAGGCAAAAAGCTCTTCAAGCTGTTCGAACGCCAGAGTGCTCTGTACGGCAAATTAGCCCACACCAATCTCCTTGTTACCACCTGCTAGCTATCTAGGTAAGAGTTAAATCTAATCTCATCATTCACAACCACCTCTTTCTCTTTGCGGAAGAGCAGGTATGCAAGAAATTCCTCTCCTACCCTGCTAACAAGTCACTAGTGTTCACTTGCTGTTAAACAGCTTCTGTGAAAAGCTGTGGTTTTTCTGTACAGCTTCTCTCCGAAACAGTACGAATACACTGCTCAACTTGCAAAATCCAGGATCTGCAAGGCAAAGTATCAGTGCTGAGAAGTAATCAAGGGTCAAATCTTTTCCTCGTGGACTTCAGGAGCATCACAGAAGAAAATTACAGTAATGCTCACAGCATGAAAAACAACTGCATTAAAATTTTGTGAACAACTAGGTTTCTCTCCACTATCATTCATCTGGCAATTTTTTACAGAAGTTCCCTTCTCCAGGCTGGACTGAGAATGATGCCAGGCTGAGACACTTTCATCTCCTGCATAAAAGACAATTTATTTCTTGTCTCACAAAATAATGATAGTATATTTACTTGGGTCACAAACAGTTGAAAAAGCCAGTAGACCAGTAACATTGTATTTTTAAAGCCTGTACAAGGAAAAACACTGCCTGTCTTTCACATTTAACTCTGGCCCAATCTTAGTTTCTGATTCAAAGTACTAATTTAAGGCTTTAGGCCAT
This sequence comes from Burhinus oedicnemus, assembly GCA_008921705.1. NCBI lineage: Eukaryota > Metazoa > Chordata > Aves > Charadriiformes > Burhinidae > Burhinus > Burhinus oedicnemus. Next base: position 107,448 of record VFFE01004755.1, read on the forward strand.
TGGACAAAAAAAAAAATTATACCAATAAATTGCTAGGAATTTATGCTGTGCAATCGCATTCCATTGTGTTATTTACCCCTTTTTATCAATGGCAAACAGAGCTGGTTTTTAAATATTATATTCAGATGGATTGCTGCCATCACTACAACAGTATTTGTTCTCTGCATATACACATTTTCACATGCTTAAGAGCACACGAACAGCACGTGGTATTGCTTTACCTCTCCTTTCAGACACCTGCCTCTCTCACATGGCTCTTCTAAACATGGTTAAAATCTTAGAGATGTGAGAGACTTCAGATGAGCTCAAAAAGAAAACACACACCTTATGCACAAACTCAGTAATACCGTGGTCTACATCCACACCTTTTTCCTCGGTCTGTCTGAAGGACTCTTATTTCTCATATTCACAGTATTTTAAGCTGTGTATCTGCAAAAAAAAGGCTGCTGAAATTCTGACAACTGAGGTTTCATCTTCCTTTCCTTCCCTCCTGCTATCAGACATCTTCCCTTTCACAACAATTAGTGCTTTGTTATGCTTTGGAGTTCAAAAAAAAAAAATCATCTTAATAGATCACTTTTTTAGCCTGTCCTACCATCTATGACTTTCTATCAGCACTTCCACATATAATGGGCTAAAGCAACATTTTCCTGCCATGATGCGGTTTTCACAGTGTGGTGTTTTCAGAGTGTCTTCCCGCTGCCAGTGCTCGGCTTTCAATTGCTTTTTTGGCACTTAACAAACAGCTCACACAGTCAGTCAGTTTGGGCTGTATTTGTGTGTCTGCCTCTTAGCTTCACTGTGGCACTTTCTGCAGGACTGGAGCAAACGCTGTTTCTTCTTGCCGTCAAGCTCTTGTGCTGGCTGGCCACAGGGGCTGCCAACAGTGCATCAGGCCTACTGAAAGGGAAAGGGGCACTTACTTTCCCTGCGGAGCTCTCGCTGCTCACAGACTGGGTCGCCAAACCAGAGCTCACACAATGGAGAAGAAACCATACTGTGGCTCACGCAGTCCCATTGCTCCAATTTCCTGGTAGTCTGGCTGCAAAGGGCTCCAAGCACCAGGGCTCCCCAAGTTTCCTCAGGGAGATGGCCCCAGGGCCCAATGCCTCCATCCCACACCTCCATCCCTTCAGAGGCTGGTGTCGACAGTGTCCGCCTTGGCCTGCAGTGCAGCCTCGGAGATGGTGTCTGGTTGCCCATCCCGACAGAAGAGTACAGCAGGGTTCTTGCAGGCCCACATGGCCACCTCTCCCCCGCTTGCCGGGCTAGAGGAGGACGGGGCGCTGCCTGGGGGGACACCATGCCGGTTGATGTAGCGCTCCCGGACATGGTCAGCCCGGTTCCGGGGCTCCAGTCGGTGGCCCGGGACTGAGAGGTAGGCCGCCACGTTGTTCCTAGTCCTGTAGCCGCCCTCACGGCTGCGCCGCAACAGCACGGAGATGTTGGGGTTGCGGGCGGCATAGATGAGGGGGTTGATGGCGCCGTTGGCCCAGGCCATTCCGCTGGCTACGGCATCCATGGTGGGCGAGAAAGGCAGGTGGCCGGCAGCGGCGGCCAGCCCCAGGATGCAGTAGGGCCCCCAGCAGCAGATGATGGAGACGATCATGATGAGGACGGTGGTGGCCGTGCGCATCTCCCCGTAGGCCCGCAGCAAGTGCCCGTAGGTGGTGAGGGGCCGCACGCGGCTCTCGGCCAGCCGCACGGCCCGGCAGATGTTGTAGTGGCAGAAGCACATGAGGGCGAAGGGCAGGAGGTAGCAGAGCACGATGAGGGCTGCGCCGTAGGGCGGCCCCAGCCGGGAGGAGCCCCAGGGCAGCACGTAGATGCAGTGGTAGGCCCCGGGCCGGGCCTCCTGCCGCCCCTCGCCTGCCAGCCCGTACCAGGGTCCGGCCAGGGCCAGGGCAGCCAGCCAGACAGCGGCCAGGAGCTGAGCGGCGCGGCGGCGGCCCATCTTGTGTCTGGGCTGGCGGACGATGGCGCAATAGCGGTCGAAGGAGAGGAGGGCCATGGTGAGGGTAGCTGCGATGCCCAGCCCGGCGTGGAGGGCGGCGCTGGCCAGGCAGAGGCGCTGCCCGAAGAGCCAGACGCCGGGCGGGCGGCTGAGCAAGCTGAGGAAGGCCAGGGGCAGGCAGAGCAGGGCGCCCAGCAGCTCCGACAGCGACAGCGACAGCACGAAGGCGTTGGTGACCGTGCGGAGCTGCCGGTGCCGGGCGATCACCAGCACCACCGCCCCGTTGCCCAGCGCCGAGAGGGCGAAGATGAGGAGCAGCGCCAGCGCCTGCGAGGCCAGCGCCGCCGCAGACCATCCCGCCGCCGCTCCCGCCGCCGCCCCCGCCGCCCCGCCGCTCTCATTGCCGCCGCCGCCGCGGGAGAGGTTGCCCGGCACGGCCGCCGCCGGCTCCATGCGCAGCCTCATGCCCCGGCCCGCGCCGCGGCTGCAGAGGCGCTCTCCGCCCGCGCCGGGCCGCCGGCCCCGCCAGCCGCTGACGTCGCCCGGCCGCCGTTGCCGGGGAACCGGCCCGGCCCGGCCCGCCCGCCCCGCGGCCCGGGGGCGGGGGAGCGGCGCCCCCACAGTCGAACAGCGGGGCCGGGGCATCCCGGCCATCACGGCTGGGCTGCGGACAGGGACACCCGCCCCCCCCCCTCACCCCACC
>VFFE01004755.1:113837-132843 GCA_008921705.1 Burhinus oedicnemus
ATGTTAAAACTCATAAAATACTTGAGACCACTTTGTCTCTTGCCTTTTCTCAGCAGTGTATTCTGCGTTTAAGCCTCTTCCTTTACAGCTTCTCCTCCTCTTAGCTGGAGGAAGCTCCTGCAAGACTTCTCTCTTGTGGTGCACTGAGAAACTGTGTTATGTGCTGGAAGGGCTCAAACCCAGGAGGCTTCATGCAAGCTCTGTGCGCTACCTATAACATCTCTTAAACATCAGGTACTAGGTAATAGGCCGAATGCTAACAGGATGCTGTGTTTGTTTTGCAAGTCTTTCAAGGATCTTCTTGTCAGGAAGAAAAGGCTTGTTGTCCTCTTCAGCCACTGGTTACTTCATGCCTATGGAATCATCTCTATTTCCAAACTCGATAAGCTTGAGCAGGACCTGCCGTTGCTTGCCTTGGTACCTGCACCTGCCCTCTTCTACTTACTGACAGCGAAGTACACTGAGCCATCGCGCATACTCTCAGAAGGTGGAAATGGACATTAAAAGGAGCCTGCACCAACAACGCTGTCCTGATGATCTGGATTAAGCAATTTTAGTGCTTGTTATGCTTTGGAAACTTCTGTTCTAAAAGAAGCTATTTATGTACAAGACTTCTAGGTGAAACATCTCTGAGGGAGACTGTATAATACTAAAAAGCTGCACTTTGTACTCTTCATAAGTATCTGGTGTAGATCGAAGGAAATGTCTGTGTATCTGTTTATCACTGTGAATCCATGTAAAAAGTTTGTGACACAATCTAGTACAGCGGTTTGCTTGTATATGTTTATTTCCTAATACAATAATTTAGGTGTTTGAATAAAACAATAGAGCTTGCTTTTCAGTAGACTTTCAACAAAACAAATAGAGCTTGAATATAACATAGAGCTTGGTTTTCTCATCACATACTCTAGCTTCTGTCCCCCACCAGTGGAAATAAACTTTTGTCTTCATAAAATATGTTGATCATCTGCTCATTTATTCCTTATGATGCTTTAGTCTGACTGCTAGGGAGAAAGAGCAGAAATACATTGTAAAGTTCACTATATAGTTAATGCTCTGTGTACTTCATGTATGGAGACCTCTTCCTGGAGAGGATTAAACAGTAGCAGCCTTCACATGAAATTCATTTTCTTAGACCTTGACTATAATGTTCCATCTAAAATCAGATTAAAGATTTTAATTTCCTGATAGCATACACTGTTTGTCAGCAAACCACTTGCGGCCAGTATGCCTGTGAAGCGTCTGTTAACTACGTATGGGTGAAGCCTTCTCTGCACCTTTCAGCACAGTCACCTTAGCTTCCTCCTCCGAGTGCTTCATGCCCGTTTCATCCATTTGGCAGTGGTGCGAACAGTTCACCTGTTTTGCTGCATGGCCGCAGCTGTACCCATACTACAGCAACAGCAGTGGTCAGGAAGGAGTGGAGTACAGCAGCAGAGAAAGGAACAGCTCTTTATGCAATATCACCACTGCAAAATGGAAACTGCTGGAGTGACTGAAGTACAAAACCAGCACAGATTTAATAAAAAGAATTTGAGACTCCTGATCTTAAAGAAATAACATTATCTCTGGTCTACATTCATCAAAATCTTTATGTGAATACCTTGGTAAGAATTGCTAAAACCTCTGAGGCTGTTCAGAAGTGAGGTTTTGGCCTTGCTGAAGCCAAATATCCACTGACAAAGACTCTACTCGTCTCTCTCTATGCTGTAGAGGAAGATACCTGAAGTGTATATCTTGTATATTAGTCACCAGTAACTTAGTGCTATAGAGGGTCTAGAACAAGATGCAGAGCAGTGCTGAAGGTCTAAACACAGATGGAAGAGTAATAGGAAGATCGCAACTTAAACTCTTCCTACTGTGTGGCTCATTGGCTGTAGCAGTGCAAATAACAGTGTATAGTTCTATAAGTGTGACAGTGAGGCCTTTTTTATTCTATTACCTATATCAATATTGCTAAGGACAGAGCCTGCCAGCAGCTCAGGGGTTTTGAGGGGTGTCATCTCAGCCAGGCAGCCTCGAGATGTCGCTCTCCTCTTTTTCCATAGCTGGTTTGATTTCATTATGTCTGATACGCCTTTCCTGATTTTTTTTCTGTGAAATGCCAATTGACAGGTTCACTGTTTCTAAAAATAGTGTGCAAACAAACTAAGTCTTCATGCAGAAGTAAGATTTTATTTAGGGATTAAGGAAGTAATTGATCTTAAGGAAATCAAATGCTCTCTATGCTGCTATGTACAATATGTAATTTGCAGCCATACTAATCTAGGGGGCAGTTCTAAAAGTCTGGTTTTAACTCATGTTAACTCGTGTTAAAATACTGTTTCCATCACTGACAGAGTCATAGGCATATTTTTCTTTAAAATGTCCCAAACACAGTTTTGTGTCTACATTCGCACAGCTGTCACATCAGTACACACACAGTAGGCATGTGAGCAGCCAGGGCAGCACCACGCAGGAAAAGCCATTTGTAAAGGTGTGGTACTAAGGACTGTACACTTTTATGTGCATTTTCATGTATGGACTGTATGTATTGGGTTTAAATGTTGGGCTATATCTTGTTTTTAAAAAGAAAAGTAACAACAACTCCCAGGTACCATTAGCTGTAGAAAAGAGTGCATCTTTTGATAGGTCTAGAGAATCATGTGTTGGTTTTAATTGCTGCAGAGTGAGGGACTCTATTACAAGGCAGTGCAGCCCATGGACCTTGCATGGCATACCCAAACACTGACCTTCCTGCTGGGCTCCAGTGCTTTAGCCTTCAGCAAAACCTGGAACACAAAATACAAATTAATCAACTATTTTAGCACCTTCTCTTACTAGCATAAAAAAAAAATAAAGTAATGGCAGCCACAGAGTTAGGTAGATGCAGCTAGATAAATACATGCAGTTTGGAATGACCAGGCAATGTTTTTGCACAGGCTCCTTGTGAAGAAACCTGCCCTGCATATTTCACACAGAAAATAATACTGTCACTGGCTTTCAGATGAAGCAGGATTCTCTTCTGCTGTATGTTCACCATCCTTCCCCTCTCTGCCTGACTTCCTTCCAGGGACAGTCCCTTCCTCTAAAAATTCATCGTTCCTCTCCCTGTTTTCCTGTCACATTACCCAGACCCAATGATTTGGAAGCAGCCTGTATGCCATAGCCTTTCAGCTTTAATCTGTATAAAAAACACATTCTGTAACAAGACAATGGTCATACAGTGACCCAACCTGTGACTCATTAGAAATGAGACCTCTGTGAACCAACCAGTAAAGCAGGTATCTATAGGATTTGAGTTAAAAGGAGGCCCTGAAGCAAGTGATTTGTATGCACCGAGGGCCCCTGTGTAATATCGCACCTCCCCAAGATGAAAGTATAGAATATTGTTCATTTAAATGGAAACAGCAGTACAAATTGCCCACATGTAATATTCTAGAGAACATAAACTTTAATTAAACATATAGTCCTGCAGTGATAACAACGCAACCACAAGCTGCGGGAGTTGGGGGGTCTGTTCGTTTTATTTATCCTTTGTGGAAAAGCAAATGTTTAGTTCTGGAAAGATCAGTGATGCTCAGACTGTTTTATAGCCCCCTCACTGTTTTTATCACAAGCTTTTAGAAAGTGGAAATTAAAGATAATAATATACAGGCTGTGTTATAAAGCATGCCTAGTTCTTCTAATAAATATACCACTAGGTCTCAATCTGCAGCAGAGGGATCAGATAGAACATGGCTGTACTACTTGTGTTTTATCACAGACTGCTAAGAATTAACATATTCTGGGATTTTTAAAAAAGGGGGGGGGAAAAAACAGTGGAAAAGAAAAAGTTCAGTGTATCTTACAGTGGTCATCCATGCTAGATTTTTTGACAACCAGAGAATCCAGTTCTTCCAGCTTATTTTGTAGCCTGCTATTAATATAACCAGTCTTTTCCTCTCGTTGTTGAATTTTTGTTGTTAGAGCTGTCACTTGGTTCAGTATTTCCTGCTCATTCTCCAGAAATTCCTGTAATGACAGAGAGTAGAAGTAATTTTTTTCTCAAAAGGAAAAAAAAAAAAAAGCCCTCACAAACTGTTAAGAAACTTGTTTGTTTATCTTGTTTTACCACAGCTTGACTGGTCACCAGACCTGTAGCTCTGCAGGAAGTTTTTCATTAACTACCCAATCTTGCATAAAAAAAGCAAAGTTTGCCCTTCTAATGGAATAACTGGTGAAAAACTTTCTTAGGTGATAGTTTGGTTTAATTCCTATTTAAAACGAAGACCATCCCCAACTGGAAAAATATTACAAGGCTGATGAGCTGAATGTAGAACAGCAAGAATGTTATTAGGTACAGGTTTAAGAAAGGCTTGAATATAAGACCAGCAAGAGGAACAATATCAGGAAAAATTATCTTTATAGCCAGGACTTTTATACAATGCTGGAAAACATAGGTTTAATACTATGCCCCTGTATGACTTCAAAGGTTGTGGTGCCTTATTTGCAAAATGCAATTTTATTTTTTACATGGTAAATGAAATATATTTATGCAAACCAGTACAATAGAAAATTGAAATTCACCTTTTGAATAAAGCTCTCCTCTGACCATCCCTTCAGAAGAAGATCTACAACAGAGTTAACAGTTAAAATGTGGTAGATTGCTGTGCCAAAAAATGACATAAGGACTGAAAGATATTATTAAAAAAATGTAACTTTTTTTGTTTTGAAATAGTTATTAAGATGTTACCATGAAGAACTGTTAGGTCATTCATGATTTTAACTGTTGCTGACTTGTGGTTTTCTGCTTCAGAATTCATTGCAAAAATATCTTCTTTTATCTGTGCATTGCACTGTGAAAAAAATAATTACAACTGAATAATTCTTCTCTAAATTCTTCTAAATAATTTCCAGTTTCACTGTTTCTAAAGAGATCACAAAGAATAAACTGAGTTTTAGCTTACAGAATGCAGAGGTCAGTGTATTCCTGTGGACACGCTTTCCTTCAACAACATCCATTTCATCTTGTTGAACAAATTTTAACGGTTGCCAAAATCAACACAAGCCAGCTACGTCTATGCTACCAAATAAAACGGATGAGGACACTGAGAACAGCCGGAGCAGCACAGGTCGTGTGCAAACAGGGAAATTCTTCCTCACTCTCTCCCCCCAAATAGGACGGACCCATTCACGTTGGATCAGCCCCAGCAGTACCCAGCTTGTACTGTCCTAGGTTGAGCTGGAATGTGTTATGTGGCCCAGGTCGGGCACAATAAACAGCACTCCCTGGTGCAATATAGGCATCAGAAAAAAATCAGACCTTCCCAGCTTCTGTTAGTGAACTGAACATAAGGAGAGGGATGTTTGTAGTGTAACAAAGAGTTTTCTTCCTGAGGGAAGCCTTGTTTCTGTAAGGAAATAATCAGATAGAGCTGCAGAGTAGCTGGTACTAGCATCTGCAGTGCTAGCACACAGGGATTCAGGCAGCTGCCCTTGCAGCAGTAGAGCTCTGTGCTTGCTTGCGGGCAGCAAACAGTGCCCAGGGTTCAGGTGTCTCAGAAATTTAGTCCACACAGCTGCACAAATGTGGGTTCAAGTCCAGATGGCAGCCTGGAAATGGTTGGCAATAAAACCACCTTTAGGATCCTTCATGTCTTTTACGGGGAAGGAGGTTCTATTATGCTGATAGCCTGGGACCTGAAAGGTATACAGAATATCTTCAAAAGCACATATTCCAAATTGTGCAGGCCTATTCTACATCTCATATTCACCCCAGCCCCTGCCATGTGGCAGGAAGGCCTTTTCCTACACTCCCTGACTGAATGCAGCAGATATACCATACTGATTATGCCTCAGGGAGATGCCTTGCCCTTGGATATTCCTCTTTGTTTCCCGTTGAAGTAAACACAGCTCCACATGTTCATTTAAAGGGCCAGGTTTGCCCTGTGCTGTTTATGCTTCATTATCTTCCATGGCTAGTTCTCTGTGAAATGAAAAATGAACAGAGAACTTCATACTAAGAAGGAACACTGTCAAGCTTCGAAATACTCACTAATTTGAATCTGCAGTTCTCGGTGTTCACAATGTCAAGTTTCCTGTTGATCTCATAGATGTCTCGTTCTAGCAGCTTCATACTCTCTGTATGATTTTTCAATTGACCAATTGCAGCGTCACGCTTGATCCGCAATTCGTTCCTCAGCTCCAGCTGTTAATAATAAACTCTTCGCTGCTAACTGATCTTTATATAGAATTTGTGTAATTAAATAAAGTAAAAAGAGTTTTTGTTATGCGGCAACTTTCATTTAAAAATGTCAAAGTACCATCTGAAGAAGGTATCTATGTTCTCTTACCGATGAGGAGGAAGAGATACAGAGAGAAGTGGCTTGCTCATGGTCCACGAGAAAGGAACCAGCTCGGACATGAAGTGACCTTCCTGCTGTGGGCTCACCCAATGACAGAGGCATCACTTTTCTATCACTGGAAGCTCAGGTGTACACAACTGTTTTGTTGTGCTATTCCTATTCTAATATGGTTGGAGAAACCGGTCTCCCTTTTCTGAACAGAGACAATTTCTCTGTCAATGTGGCTTCTGTGGAGCTCATCAGAGAGATTTGCCGATTACCAGACCAGTGGGGCACGAATCCTGCAATCTGACCAGCCTCATAAGAGCCCTTTATGCAGTTTATTGAGCTTGTCTTATGCTTCTCAATAACTAAGACACTTTAATTCTTCCTGTTAACAGCAGAAGGTGTGACTGTGTTCCTTTTCCACCTAAAAGTTTTGTTCTGGCAGAGAAACAGGAAGCAAAAGCAATCTGATTGTTTGCCTGGGATGTGCAGCTCAGCTGAAGCAAGCTCTGGCCAGGCTGCCTGATGTCCAGCAGCCCTAATCAAATGGCCCCAGTACATACTGGGACTGGTTGTGTATGTACCATAAAAATGGCCAGTGCAGGCACAGCAGGTCTGACGTGCACTGTGGCTACCGCACTCAGGCTTCTCAGCTGTAGCAGGTCTGAGGGTGGCGACAGGCCGAGTCACTGTGCGAGCTCACTGCGCGGACACTCTCTCTGGGAGCAGTAGATGCCCCACGCGTCAGACATTTAGAGCTGCTGCAACTACCCCCACCGCTATACATGTTTCTCTCTCTTCACACTGGTGCTGACTGAATGCCTCAAGTCAGAAATGAGAAATACAGGTAAAGAGGCAAGGATACATAAAGCTTTTTCAAATATGAGTTACTGACGTGGCAGAAATTCCTGCCCTAGCAGTACGAAGCATCTGAATAGAAGCCGGTTCACAAGTGCCCTTAGTTCACCAGCTTCTTTTTGACTTGCTCACTTGCCTAAGGAACACAAAATCAAGCATAAGAGCAGCTTAATATAAATGCTGGGTTACAGGCTGAGCTGAGGTCTGAGGCATACCCTTCGTGGAAACACAGCAACAGAGAGGAAGGTATGTCCCCAGGCCCAGTCTCTCTCCCTCAGTCCCAGTCTCCACGGGTGCCTGGTCTTTACTGGAAGAAAATAAAGCTGGTGGTGGAAGCTTTGCAGAAGTAGTACAGCTAAGTTTTAAGTCATTACCGTGTCCTCCTTGAGCTTCCCAATAGTTTTGATTGACTGCTGAATGGCTCTTTTGACTCGTACCTCTTCACCTTTCTTTTCTACAAAGCAGAGAAAGGGATTTTAGACAGTGTAATAACTGAACATTAGAGTTAAGCTGTTATAAATAAAACTAGGTGCTATTAGTAAGTGATCTGTTTAACTGGTCTGGCATTTTTTTTGAAAAATGTTTTATATTTGTGTTATGGCCATGTCTATATAAATTCCAGTTGTTGTAAAGAGCTCAATTTATATGTGTTTCATAGTTCACCTGAGCCATAGGCAGACAAAGGGCTACGGCATACCAATTTTGGAAACAGCAACAGAAAGCCCCACTATGTAGAGGAGCTACTTAATACTTACCTAAAATTGATTTCCTCAGTTCTTCGTATTTTGTATACTTCTCTTCTGTTTCTCTCTGGGTTTCTTCCAAGGTTAGCCTGCTTATGTTTAATTCTTTTTCTTTTTTAAGTAGATTTTCAGTTACAGTTTTGATGTCATTCTTTAACGAAACAAAATATTAATCAAGACTCTATCTAAGCAGCATTTAATGCATTAATAATTCAACATAGCCAGAGGGGGAAAAAACAGAGAAAAGAATACAGGAAGTGATCCCAAGAGGTCATCTTAGTCCATCTCTCTGCTCTAAAGCAGAATCAATTAGATGTAAGTACCCATGACAGATGTTTGACTTGTCCTTAAAAACCCTAGTGGTAGAGATACCATGTCTCAGAGAATTGATTCAAGGCTTTTACTATCTGTGCTGTAAATGCTTTCTTAGGGCCTAACTTTTTCTTAAGTTAAATCTATTCTGTTCCCTCTTACTTGTCTCAGCAAGTGGACAAGGAGAAAAGCTTATCATTGTGCTATGATTTTTTATTCAGTTGGTAGTTACTACCTTGTCTTCTCTTAGATTTACCTATTTTAAATGGAAAAGCTGCACATTTATTCAACCTTTTTTTTAATCATCTTTACTGAACTTCGCTTGGATCTCAAAACAATCTACATCCTCGTTTAAACGAGTTGACCAATACCAGACACTGTACTCCAGCTGTGTCCTACCAAAACCAACGAGTAGAGAACATACATCACAAGCCTTGCCAGCCTCAGCCTTTTTATACAAACTGGTTTGACAGTTTCCTTTTTCATAACTACAAATCTTTGTTGACTTATGTTCAACGTTTCAGCTTTAGTTCTATTTATCACTGCCTAAATAACTCCCTCATGATGGATTTGTACAGAGGACTGTCTCTACTCAAATGCAAAAATATGGATATTTTTAATTACGACCTTTTCCTCCCCAAAATTACTTCTCCAACTTGCTAAATAATGCGGAATTCTAGTTCTGACCTGCAGAGGGTGCTCCCACTCTTACAGTGTTTGTCATCTGCAGATACAATAAGCATTTACTCTATCCTATCACCTGAGTCATTAAGGAAAAAACAGATTAATTCCAGTATGAGAGTAGACCTCCCGCAAACTAACTGGGACCATTATTCTATTTTGTCAGTAAAGCATGGGTAACTGTTATGTAGGATGATTTTTCCAACTGCTTTTGTACCTGCAATTCTTCAGCCTGGAAAAGAGACAACTGAAGCAACATACAATGAAGGTGTGTAAAAATCACACACCTTTGCTGGAGAAGATGAGAAGACAACAGTTATTCACTATTTCTCACAACACAAGAACTGCAAGATGCCAATAGACTTTTGAGACAGCAGGTTTAAAACAAAAGAAAATTCTTGTCCTTATTAAATAAATTATATGTTTTAGGCTGTTATAGAGGATAAATGTACATATGAGCTAAAAGAGTCAGAGGTAGGAGAATAGCGCTCTGAAGATCCAGCATAGCATAAAATTCCATCAAAAGCTATTAAATGCAGATACCATCTCCACCCAAAGAAGTTCCTGACACTTCATTTGTCAGAGATTATACAGAAGAAGGTTAATTCTATATTTGACTGTTCTTATATTATTTCTCCCAGCAGGACTATTGAACACTACAGAAGGCAGGATCCTGGTGGACCAACATTGTGTCTTACCCAGAAGGCTATTTGGGAACTGAAGCTGATTTGAGCTTCATTCCCCTATTCTTCACGTGCACTTAAATATAACCATGAATAGCTCTGAAATGGCTTCAGCCGCTTAACTACCGAAGGTGAATTTCATTAGACTCAGATAATCTGAAGGCATCTGAGTTCTCTAGGTACACTTGCTAACTGGTTCCTTCCCTATCCTTGTCTGTGATGTTACTTTTCTGATGCTGACATTAGTACACTAGGTATTTGATTCTGCTGACCCATCAGTGAAGCAAAACAAACTTAAATATTTCTTTGCCTTACTACAAATATAGAGTGCTTTCACCTTATTCTCCATGTCCTTTCCTATCAGCACATCATTCTGTGGCTTGACTTGTCTCATGTTGTTGCTCCATGCCCAGCCACAAGCATATTTTTTCAATCATTCTAATATTTGTTTAATACAAATGTAACTACAATGCTCCTGGATCTGAGATCTACATCCCCCTATAACAGGGCTGCACAGACTTGCCAGCCTGGGAATCTTTGCACTCTGTTACACCAACATGGGAGGAAGATCTATTAGCTCTTAAAGACTAAGCAGATCATCACCTAAATACAATTACAAATCTGTACATTTTAATTTTTATCTGCCTCGTTCCTTAGCTTTAAAAATATCTGACCTTTGGGTTTAAAAAAAAAAAAAGTCTAATTCGATGTATCTCTCAGCATAGTGGAATCTCATCTTGGTTAGGACCAAAGGAACACAAGTCATAAGTTAAATGACTTCAGTGGAAAAACACATCTCTTTTGTTGCAATAGGTAAAAACACAGAAAAGGAAAACAGGAACAACCTATATAGACTGGGAAACTTGAAGAAAAATATTAAAAGAAAGACAAGATTATATGCAGGAAATAAACTCATAAAAAGAAACGAAACTGGGCCCAGGATATGAAGTAACACCAGGACTCTGAACTTGCTTCTTTACAGGATGTTAATGTCAAATGCTGCACTACATGATTTTGTTTCCTCTGAGACTCTGAAGTCAGGTCATATCCACACTCCTGTGATCAAAGACCAGACATATCAGAAAACCTCAAAGTATAGATGTTTGGATATGCTTATGAGCTGTGTTTTGTTAAGGACTGTAGCAGAAGGATGGGTAAAAAGAATGAAAAAAATGGAAAATATGGAGGAGAATAGATGAAATGGCTCCCTTGGCAGAAACAGGTATGTAAGAAGGCAGAGAAAGAAAGGGGATCTGAGTCTTATTTCTGTGGAGTACTTCGATATCATGCATCATCATGATGCTCCAGACAGAGCAGAATGAACCTGATCTGACATGACTCTTACAAAGGAATTTATTCCCCTTACACAGACCATGTCCGTGAGGCAGCATTCAGACAGAATCATTTTGCAGATGAAAATAGTGGAGAGCAAGTGCAAGAAAATGCTGAAAGCTGCAAACACAAAATGGGGAACAAAAAAAAAGAGCAAACTTCATTTGTTTTATCAAAATGGTAGGAAATGAAAGCAAAGCAGGAAAACTGTTAAAAAAGGAGAAAATGTTAGAGTGTGTGTCTCTGAATGAAAAGGCAACAAAGGAAAGGGCAACCCTCTGACAACACTTTCATCAGCACTGTATTGGATGAGGGAAAAACTCTTTTAGAACAGATCGTATTAAAGAAAAGACAAAGAGAGTGTCAAGGTGTATTTAGCATCTCTTTTGTATATTCTGCATAGCTCAACTGCCAGAAAGAGCATGAGAATGAATCCAGCCCAACTATTTACTTAGCAGTGACAGTCTCAGCCCTGATTTTTAGGGATGCTCGAGCAGCTTCATGACCGTAACTGTCTTGCATGACATGAGAGCATAACCTCTTCACCAGCAAAATGAGAAAGATCCTCAAGGCCTTCTGTAAATCTGCCTTTCTAAGGTCAGGCATATAAAGAAGAGGATATTTCCTACACTCCTGGAACCTGATTTATCCTATCTCAAATCAGACTGTTGACCAAGAGTCAGACAGTTTCCCTGGGGATAGAGCATATGGTATATACCAATGATTAGAGAAGTGCTTGAAATCTTTGAAAGCTCTGCATAGTTCATATTCAGCATTTCAATGTCCTACCTTCTCTGGGAAAGAAAGCTCATCAGTGTTTTAAAGAACACTGACACTAAGTAGCCTTGGGTTATGTCTTGTACACCATCAGTCACTCCAACAGATTTACAACAATAATTTAGTGAAGAATTTGACCAGTGTCTAAAATCAAGCTGTCATATTTCTATGAATGTTGGCCTGTTTACCTAAAAATGATGAAACACATTCTACATTAACAGGTTACACACTGGGAGGCTCACTGCAAAGCTAAATTGGATGTCTCAGAACTGAATGTGGTCCTGCACATATTTTTATTTTAAAATGGGAGGCATCCCTTCTGAGAAACACCTTCACTGCATTCTTTTGACATAGATGCCCATATGTACCTGAATATATATAGGTACATATACATATATGGGTGTGTGCTCATTCCAGTGTCTCAATGTGAGAGTCTTAAGTATTTTTGAGCATAAAAAACCCACAAAACCAGAAACATCAACCTGAAAAGTAGAGAATTTTCTTGAAACAATTACTGACAGATGGGTCACATTTAGGCATAGCTCCAATGAGCATAGCTGCAATGAGATGCAACAAACTGACAATTTATCCATCACAAATCTTCCCAAGGTTAATAAAAAGAACAACAAAACTTACCTCCAGACATTTTATTTTGTTAGTAAAATCCTCATTATAATTCCTGTAATCCTTTTGCTTCTTACTTGCTTCTTCAGTCAGGGCTTTGACTTGGTTTTCAGACTGAATAAGCTCTTTCTCAAGGTCTTCAATCTCATAACAGAAAGCAAAATGAAGGACAGTGATTTCTGAAATGCATAATATCTACATGGACCACTCAGAAATAAGCAACTAGAGCAAAATGAGAGCAATCTGCATTTAAAACACAACACCTGCTAAGATAAATAATTGCTTTAAAATTGTTATTAATAGGAGGTAAGGTCGCATCACAGAATCAGAGAATGGTTGAGGTTGGAAGGGACATCTGGAGGTCATCTTGTCCAACCTCCCTGCTTAAGCAGGGCCCCTTAGACCAAGTTGGCCAGGACCATGTCCACATGGCTTTTGAATATCTCCAAGAATGGAGATTTTAGATCTTTAGACACTGAAGATCTTTAGACCTGATATCATATTTAATAGCTTACAATGAATTGGCTCTTGGAGGTTACTTACTTAGGCATTAGTTTACTCTGATTTTGTACAGCATGAACATATTGTAACACTAGATGTAATGGGTTATAATACCTGCTGTTTAACATACCTCCATAAGTAGTTCAGCATGCCTTTTTTTGCCAGCTTCTATTCTTTCATTAACTTTTCTGTTTACATTCTCCTCCTCTGAGAAAAAGAGTTTTCTCTGCTTTGCTAAGTACAGTAGCTTCCACTGAAGCATTACTCTGGTGACAGATACATAAACAGAAATAAATTGAAATTGGGAGAAAAACAGAGAAGGGAGACAATATTATATGAGGCACTGCAAGCCTAATTTAAGTGATTGGAAGACTCAAACATATCTCCTGTAACTTCAAGACTACAATCAAAGTGATTCAGATAGATGTCTAGGATCCGGACAAAATCTAGGAGGGATGCATGAAAAGACATAAAAACCTTCTAAAGTGCCTCTCTGTTTGTACAGAACCTGGAGGAGTCTTAAGGTGACTAGTCTCGCTTAAGTGCCTCTGTTGTATGCCTAAAGTTAGCTAGTATAGGTCTGGACCAAATAATTTGGTAAATTTAGCTTAGCAAATTGGAAGGTTGGAAGGGACAAGATTTCACATTCATAAAACCCTAGGCTTTGTAAACTGTGAAAAGGATAAAAGACAACACTGGTACAAAAACCAAAAATACACTACCTGTCTATGTGAAAATGCAGATTGGAAATCAGAAAAAAACTATTCTTAGTCATCAAAAGAATAAGATTTTAGAATGACATCTTAATGAGACTAAAGGGGGGGAAAGCAACAGTGGCTTTTTGGACTGAGCATGATTGTTTTTTGAAGACAAAGGTATGATGTAATACCAGACTGAACTAGATGATCAAGAAATCTCCAGATCTCTGCACCTTACATGACAGAATAATCAAATGAGAAGTCAGAGCTGCAGAGCTAGTGTGAAGTAGCTGAGCAGACAATGGGTTTATTTTGGAGAGTACACAATCAGCTGTAGGGGGCTAAGCACTTTCCCGAATCCACTTTTTTTTCTTGACAATAACAAAGAGGAGGTAAAAATCCCATCAGGATCACATACAAGGAGGCATTCATGGAAGAAAAAAAGCCCCTATCAAGTACATGGGTCTCAATGATCTGAAAAGAAGGTATCTCCATATTGATGTAGAATGATAGCACCTCAAAAAACAGAAACACAAAACTGATTTTAGACAAACAGTATGAGCAGACCTCCAAGGGCTTCAATTAAAATCTCGCAGTTGCTGAGAAGTTCAGAATTAGCAGGAAAGCTTTATATCGCTCTCATCTTAACTCCAGCTGCAATTATACACTTAGATTTATGCAACTCAAGACATTTCTATAGGTAACTCACACCACTGTGGGTAGATGTGTGCATATATGAAGAGTGAATACAAACTATTTAATGGCAGGTGTTCTGAATATACATAAAATAACGATTAGTCTTTTTGTGATCTTTGTGTAACATGCTCCTTACAATTCTCTCCAAAAGTTTCCTAAAAAGACAGATTCACTAGAAGACACTGCTAAACTAACGAAAAATACTTAAGTCCAAGGAAGAAAGATGAAATACCTGAAAATGCAAGTATATCTCTGTTTTACTGACTCTGGCAAAGAGCTTATCTATGTAACAGCTGGAATCCCAGATCCCACCAGTCTGATGACCTGACTTGAAAAGGTGTGAAGCACACAAAACTCCCATACTTCCTAGCTGGAGCTGTAGTGATTGGTACTGCAGGGAACTGAGACACTTTTTGCACTGAATTCAATGGCAAAGTTCTCATCAACCTCAGAGGTGCAGGATCAGCTACCAATGAGCATTAATTTAAATTAATTAAAATAACAATTAAAAAAACCCCAAGAGTTTTACAGTTTATGTAAGTGTCCATATCCTGGAAAAATCCCAAATAGCTTATAAAATAAAGTAGAACATTTACTGTCATCATGATTGAAAGCCACTTACTTATATGGTAAGTTCAGTGGTTCTTACCACTTGGCAGTACAGAAATACTCTTCAAATGAAACCATGGGTATATTTGAGGAGATGCCCTTTTATTTGTCATTATATCACTGAATATTTCTATAGCGAGGCTTTGGGTTTATATCTCTGATATAATAGCAGCAACAAGATGTAGTAATTCATTATGTTGCTGCTTTGTTTTAAAGAAACAATGCACACTTTCTAGTTTATCCTACCTCATCTTATTTTCTGTCTTCAAATCTTGCTTTAGAGATGCCAGCTCTTTTGCATAGCTCTCCTTGATATTTCTGGGGGGAAAAAAGATAAACTTTCAGAAATAATACTGAAGATTTGCATAGCATTTTTTTAATGTCAAATTTTTAGTACAGTTTTTCAAAATTTCCTTCCTACCAACCAACATACTAAGCACTTACTCTAGTTGGAGAGAGGCAATATAGTACCTGTGGGTCACATCTCAAAAACATATACATACTATAGTGTTCAACCATAGCTGTGTGTTACACATTGTTGTTTCTCAGGTTTAAAATTAAAAGGCTCTTGTTAGGAACGAAGGAAAATGCAGGAGTATATTTTTCAAGCCAAAACCAAAAACCAAATGCAAAACACAAGAACAGATGTTTCAGAAATGAACAATTACTCTAATGTATTAGTTGCAAGTACTATGAAAGAGGATTTTCAGAAGTAGAACTTCTGGCCAGATGGACGTATCAATTTATTTGTATTTCTTACTATGTATATTTTTAGTGTATCATGTGTCATAAATATTAAAAAGCATGAATTTTATGTGTATTCAACATATGCTAGAAGAGTTCAATACAATAAAAAAGGTTGGTAGTGTGAAACCAGTGATTCTCACTCCTTCAAGACACAAAGATGGTAGGAAGCAGACACTCCAAACCCCATCAGGATTTACAAAGACATGGTATGGGGCTTTCTTCCAAAGGTTTTATTGTTCCAAATGCAAAGCTAAATGTATCAAGCCAGTACTGTAAGACATTTTAATAGTAGCGGAATATGTCCCAAATCATTCTTAGATACTCCTGGAAAATCATACTTCTTCTATTCCATACGTTCCAAAACTACGTTCACTGTTGTCAAGTTGGTGGGTTTGATAAATTGAAGATTGCCCTCTTTGAATGAAACCTGACAGACTCAATTTGAAATTGTTCCTTAAAAAAAACCCGTCAGTCTTGTAAGGTGAATGGTGAGATTCTGAATACATTGCATATTACTTTCAGAGAAAATAAAAATTAACAAGAGATCTTAATTTTGATTTCCAGTTTGGTGGCTCTGTTAAAGTGACTGGGAGGTCTGCGTGATGTACAGTGAAATTAAATTATTTTGGATTTGATGTAGAGGGATGCTGTGAAGCCAATGAAAATTCACAGAACAAGATAATTATGTACAAACATAAAATAAAAATCTAGGAAAGTACAGGGACACAGACTGGAGAAAGCGTATTTTTCAATCAGTTTTTCTAAAAGGTCAGAGCTGCGATGCGTTTTGCACAGTTCCACGTAGCCTAGTTTAAAAGTCAGAAATGAAGAGCTGATTTTCTCTGGGAGAAAGCTCTTACAACCCTTTCCTTTACTATCATTAGTGTAGATATCCAATTAACATCAAGATACTGTGCGATGATTATTTCACCTCATTATCTTCTTAACTTAGTTTTATACTGTAGATTCCATTGTACTTCATTACAAGTTCTCCTCTTTAGCACTGTATGGCTACCTCCTTTTTAGCAGTCTGCGGCTACCTCATGGTCTTGTTTTTTTGCATCCCACATTTACATGGCAACAGTATCTCCTTTGTCAGGAAAAATGCAGACACTGATCGTATCAAGATATAAATGCACTTCTTTTCCTACAAAGCAGAATAAATGTATTGTATGTTTTCTTATTCAGTATGAAAAGGGAGGTGAGCAAGTATTTTCTTACTTTTTACTTACAATTATATCCATAGGTAAGGTAACTCCATATTAACAAAACATTCCTCAGGAGGATTTAGATAACAGGAAGACCCTAGGAGCACAGTTCCTTCAGTGCCACACTGTGAAAATGTTGCACAGAACCAGGACAATTGGTGTCACTCAAAACACAGAGCGCGTGCAAATATTTGGCTCTGCTAGGTTTGGGGAACATAAGATCAATTGGCTGAATCTTTTTACTTTCTCTTGCAAAGGATGACTCTCCAGCAGAGACAAAAAGAAAAGCTCTCCCCTTTGTCAGGCTTACTCTTCTTACATGACAGAATTTGATTATCAGTGTACAACATAAGGCCTTGATCTCCTGATTCTCCAGCAAATAGGTGAACTAGGCCCAGTGCAGGATACCTGGGGTCAGTACACACTGGCCTGCTCTCACCTACAGCAGCAAAATCCCAAATCTCTTCCACCAACTACAGGCTAACAGAGAGCTGAAGTGCTTTGGCCATGCTCCTCCCAGCCATACCCCACTGCATAGGGCACAGGAAGTCTGTTCTGCTTAGATTACACAAGCCAGAGATTTCTTTTTCAGAGCACTTCTGTGCACAGGGCAAACCTGTGCTTACTAGATTCATCTGAGTAAAAGCAGATTTTCTTAGATACCACCATAAACAGGTAGTGGCTTAGTCCAAGAGCTGGTACCACCGTATGGAGTTCACAGTCACAACTGTTTGTGAAGTTTTACATCCTGCATTGCATCGATGTCCTTCATTATTTGTTCATTGCTTGGCGATAAGAAACTGCACATTAAATTAGGGTAACTGGCAGCTAACCTCTTTGTTGTATGAAGATTCGTACCAGCCTAACAGTATAGTTCGTAAACCCATTTAACTTCCACATCGAATGTTACATTTCAGAATCTCTTAAACCAGCTGAACTCTTGAGTAAATGATACTGAGACCATTTACTATTGTCAATATTGAAAGATTACATACAATAGGCTGTCTTCAAGATTTCCAATTTCTTTGTCTAGGTTTTTCTTTTCCATCATATGATTTGCCAGAAATTCAAGCTTTTCATCCAACAAAACAGATAATTTCCCCAATCTACCAGGAGAAAAAAGACGTTAGATATTCTGTCAGAAACATGATCTCACCATGTAGCAAGAAAACCTTTAGTCATAAAATCACAAACTTAAAAAAATCTGTATTCAAAAGCTGACGCATAAAACCTACTTTGCCACCATCTCATCTTTTTTTATAGCCCAGCTTTGTTCTTCTTCCAGCACTTGTTCATACTTTTGGCGCACAGCTTTATTTTCTAATTTAAGTTTTTTATTCAGGCATTTAGCATTGCGTAGATCTTCCTTAGTCTAGAAATAAGGACCACAGATGTTAGCTTATTATTATTTCTGCCTCTGTTTTACCTTATAATAACATTCTATACTGCTATAGTGCCTTTAATCAAAAAAATCTTAGAGAACTTTACAATGATTCAATATTCACAGCATGTACGTAATTAACATATGGATATCCCATCAAGATCACATTCCTGGATCTTCATTTCCATGGCCTCATTCAAACGAAGCACTCTGAAACAGCCTGCAAGCTGCGTGCTGCTCCCAGGCACATGGTACCTTGCTCCAGCTGGAGGTAGTGAATTCCACTGTGTGGACTACAAAGAGTGATGAAGTGGGAATGGGGAAGACTTGACTATGACAGAACACTGGGATGGTGGGCACACAATATCAAGGTGGAGGGAAGTAGGAGTCGTGGGTCCTGGTTGAAGGAGGTAAGGGCAGGAAGATGGAAGAGAGAAAGGAAGTAAGAAGATGATGATTGGGATCCTGGGTTGTGGTAGTAGGAATGCAGTAGAAGAGCAGGTGGTGTGAGCATGGGATGGGGAGAATGTGGCTGTCATCTAGTGCTGCCTAATATGAGTACGGCAGTGTTTTTAATGGACCAACACCTTGGTTGACATGTGCACCTGTCGTGGTTTGGGCCAGATTGGCCTAATCCGATGGAACGACAGATGCTCTCTCTCTCTCCTGCTCCGCTCAGGAGACAGGAAAGAGAGGGGAAAGAAAAGAGAGAAAAAGAGAGACTTAAGTATTTAGTAGGAAATGAAATATACAAAGCCGTATCAAGCTCCCAGGATGACAATCACGTCACCAGCAGGCTCAGGGGAAGTCCCAGACTGGACTCAGTGACGGACAGGAACTGGATT
>VFFE01004755.1:132863-199375 GCA_008921705.1 Burhinus oedicnemus
GCACCTCACGTCATGCTTTGTGCAGGGCTGTTCTCACTCAGTGTTTCAACAAGACAAGGCCTAGTAAAAACTCTGATCCAGAATAAAAATACCTCTCTTACCTTTTCAAGTTCTTTATGAAAATCCTCCTTTTCTTGGGCAATTTTTGATTGTAACAGCAATAACTCAGAATCAAGCTGAATTCTATTAAACAAAGTGATTGTAGACATATTTAGGAGGATATGAAAAAATATTTTAAACATTATTAAAAATTACGCATTCTTATTCTCAGACCCTTCATATGAACATATGCTATGTGGATGTCTGCATCCATTCAAGCTCTATTCCATTCAGATATCCTTACTCATTACTTTCCTCTAATTTATCTGATGAGAAGAAAACCTGCAAAGAAGGTAATGACTTACAGAACTGGTAGGCTTTCTACTACAAGATGTTAAAATACAAGCCAAGGAAGGCTTATGAGCAGAGGCAGTATTTTCTACAGACTAACTGATAGAAAAAGTACACAAGGAGAAAGCAGACAGGCTTTCAGGTAGATAAGTCTTACCAGCAACAGGTCTACAGGTTAAAATGGGAAAGATTGAGCACAGATTTATCCTTCCTGCTTCTGATGGACATTAGGTCTTTGTATGTGTTACATACGGAGCTATAAAATCTACAGAAGAGATAGGCAAGGAAGGAGAAGCGGTGGGGTGGCTTTGTATGTTAGGGAGTATTATGAATGTCTAGAACTTAATGATGGTGAGAATAGGGTTGAGTGTTTATGGGTAAGAATTAGGCTGAGGGCCAACAAGGCAGATACCATGGTGGGAATCTGTTACAGACCACCCAACCAGGGTGAAGAGGCAGACAAAATATACTATAAGTAGCTGGGACTTCAACCTACCAGATATCTGCTGGGAATACAATACAGCTGAGAGGGAACAGTCTAAGAGGTTCCTGGAGTGTATTGAGGATAACTTCCTGATACTGATCCAGCTGGTGAAGGAGCCAACTAGGGAAGGTGCCCTGCTGGCCCTGTTGTTTGTGAACAGAGAAGGACTTGTGGGGGATGTGACGGCTGGAGGCCGCCTTGGGCATAGCAATCATGAAATGATAGAGTTTTCGATTCTTGGAGAAGTAAGGAGGTCGGTCAGCAGAACTGCCACCTTGGACTTCCAGAGGGTGGACTTTGGTCTTTTCAGGAGCCTGGTTGACAGAGTCCCTTGGGAGGCAGTCCTGAAGGGCAAAGGAGTCCAGGAGGCTTGGACGTTTTTCAAGAAGGAAGTCTTAAAGGCACAGGAGCAGGCCGTTCCCATGTGCTGAAAAATGAGCCATTGGGGAAAAAGAGCAGCCTGGCTGAACAGAGAGCTACGGTTGCAACTCAGGGAAAAAAGGAAAATTTATGGTCTTTGGAAGAAAGGGCAGGCCACTCAGGAGAAAATTAGACGGGCCAAAGCCCAACTTGAACTTAATCTGGCTTCTCATGTTAGGAACAATTAAAAAAGTTTCTATAAATACATTAGCAATAAAAGGAGGACTAGGGATAATCTCCATCCTTTATTAGACGAGGGTGGAAACATAGTGACAAAGGAGGAGGAAAAGGCTGAGGTACTTAATGTCTTCTTTGCCTCAGTCTTTAGTAGTAGGAACAGTTGTTCCCTGAGTACCCAGCCCCCTGAGCTAGTAGACAGGGGCAGGGAACAGAATGAAGCCCCCATAATCCAAGGGGAAATGGTGAGTGAACTGCTACACCACTTAGACATACACGAGTCTATGGGACCAGATAGCATCCACCGGAGGGTACTGAGGGAGCTGGCAGAAGTGCTCACCAAGGCACTTTCCATCATTTATCAGCAGTCCTGTCTAACCAGGGAGGTCCCAGTTGACTGGAGGTTAGCAAATCTAAAGCCCATCAACAAGAAGGGCCAGAAGGAGGATCCAGGGAGCTACAGGTCTGTCTGTTTGACCTTGATGCCAGGGAAGGTTATAGAGCAGATCATCGTGAGTGCCATTATGCAGCACATGCAGGACAAGCAGGTGATCGGGCCCAGTCAGCATGGGTTCATGAAAAGCAGGTCCTGCTTGACTAACCTGATCTCCTTCTATGACAAGGTGACCCACTTCGTGGATGAAGGAAAGGCTGTGGATGCTGTTTACCTGGACTTTAGTAAAGCCTTTGACACTTTCCCACAGCATCCTCCTGGAGAAACGGGCTGCTCATGGCTTGGATGGTTGTACTCTTTGCTGGGTAAAACCTGGCTGGATGGGCGGGCCCAAAGAGTGGTGGTGAATGGAGTTAAATCCAATTGGCAGCTCGTCACAAGTGGTGTTCCCCAGGACTCAGTACTGGGGCCAGTTCTGTTTAATATCTTTATCAACAACCTAGACAAGGGGATTGAGTGCACTCTCAGTAAGTTTGCAGATGACATCAAGTTAGGCGGGAGTGTCGGTCTGCTTGAAGGTAGGATGGCTCTACAGAGGGATCTGGACAGGCTGGATTGATGGGACAAGGCCAATGGTATGAGATTTAACAAGGTCAAGTGCTGGGTCCTGCACTTGGGTTACAACAACCCCATACAACACTACAGGCTTGGGGAAGAGTGGCTGGAAAGCTGTCTGGCAGAAAAAGACCTGGGGGTGTTGGTTGACAGCCAGCTGAATATGAGCCAGCAGTGCACCCAGGTGGCCAAGAAAGCCAATGGCATCCTGGCCTGTATCAGGAATAGTGTGGTGAGCAGGACCTGTGAGGTGATCATCCTGCTGTACTTGGCACTGGTGAGGCTGCACCTCAAATACTGTGTTCAGTTTTGGGCCCCTCACTGCAAGAAAGACATTGAGATTCTGGAGCATGTCCAGAGAAGGGCAACAAAGCGGGTGAAGGGTCTAGAGAGCAAGTCTTATGAGGAGCAGCTGAGGGAACTGGGGTTGTTTAGTCTGGAGAAAAGGAGGCTCAGGGGAGACCTTATTGCTCTCTACAACTACCTGAAAGGAGGTTGTAGTGAGGTGGGCATTGGTCTCTTCTCCCAAGTAGCAAGCAATAGGACAAGAGGAAACAGCCTCAAGTTGTGCCAGGGGAGGTTTACGGTGGATATTAGGAAAAATTTCTTCACTGAAAGGGTTATCAAGCATTGGAACAGGCTGCCCAGGGAAGTGGTAGAGTCAACGTCCCTGGAGGTATTTAGAAGATGTGTAGACATGGTGCTGAGGGACACGGTTTAGTGGTGGTTTTGGCAGCGTTAGGTTGATGGTTGGCCTCCATGATCTTAAAGGTCTTTTCCAACCTAGGCGATTCTATAATTCTGTGTAGTCAGAACAAGGGATACTTGCCTCCTTTTCTATCTTCTGTACAAAACAGGAGTCACGCAAGAAGCATGAGCCTACCTTAAGAAATGTTTGAAGAAAGAAATCTGATACAGAAGAGAGGATATCAAAAAGAAAAAAGAGGAAGAGAAAGCCCCAGCATGCTAGTAGTTTCATAGCAAGCAAATATAGAAGCAGAAATCCATATTGACCAGGCTTTGAGAGTATGTGCCAAACACTGTGAAGGAAAAAATAGACTGACCAGATCCTTTCTTTAACTCAACTGCCTAACTCATCTGTTACATCAAATAGTAGAATAAGTTATGAAGGACAAATGCTCTAAAATAAAGACCTTCACAACACCAAGCAGCTGTAAAAATACAGCACAAAAAGAACAGAAAGACAATGCTTCTTTTATACTCAAGCTAGGCAATTCACCATAACGCATAGTTCTGTGGTCATCACTGGAAATAACTATTTGAACCCTCGAAACTCAAGTATGGTCAACTTTCCTAGCACAAATATTTCTACTGAAGTTAGTACTCAGGAGAGTAAAGATATGCAATTTATAACTGCGGACAGGATCAAGAGCCACAGCTGGATGCTGGCTGCAGCTCATTTTTTACAGTAATTACATTGTTAATTAATGGCAATATTCATTTCATGATGACATTAATGAATTAGTTCTGCCATCAAGAAAAATAGTAGAGTTCAGAGCAATAATTTTACCCAAGTTTCCAAAACTCTTTTCTTCTTCTTTGTAGGGATTCTTAGCTCAGCTTGTAGAGGCAAATGGGTTCAAACAAGAAGTTTGAATCACCAGGAAGAGTCTCAACTATTTTCCCCATCACTTCAGTCATACAAACCTTTAGAAGGCCTACGGCAGAGCTGAAAAAGAAGCAGCTATGGAGCTAGCCTGGATAACACTAAATTGAGGATCTCCACATTGAGCCCCACAGGTGTAACATAGACAAGCTCGTAGAATGACATTTGGATTAGCTTGCTTATTCACATCATTTGTAATGCTTTGCACCTCAGGTAACATACAGAAGAAGTCTCTGTGCCATAGCAAATATAAGTATTCCAGCTGATAGGAAGATGCAGGGAATAATAACTGACTTTCCTACCATGCATATTGTTAGAATAACAGTATAACTCTAGTCCAAGGGGCATGGTTTGCGAATCTTTGTTCCTTGACAGCTAATTTAGACTAACTCCAGCTGTCCTCCAACCCTTTACTGCATGCCTACTGAAGCCAGTAGAAAGATTCCCATTAAATAATTCACGTACTTCATAGAATTTGGCTGGTTCTTCTTAAATATCAGGAAAAATTCCCTTAGAAAACACTGATGCAGGTTTAGCAAAAAGATCAGATCAAATGGTCTAACAATGCTTACTTCTTTTCTGAGAGAGCCAGCACGCTGGTCTTTTTAAATTCCAGGTTTTTTTCTAGTTGCTTGCTTTTTTCTTTCAGTTTTGCTCTGAGAATTTCCTCGTTAAATATAGCCTAAAAATATAACAGACTATGTCAAAACATATGAAATTTCCAAAACAGCAAATAATGAATCCCTTTACTGCCATTGGTCTTTTTTTTTTTTAATATTTCATAACATCTGCATGAGACTATTTTCTAGCCACTCTGAGATTTCACAGTCAAAATTACTACAGCCTGCGAAGAAAGAATACTGATGAAACAGTGGTTAAGGCTGTATTTACTGTATTTAATCACCAAAGGTTAAAAAATTAAGCAATGCTGGCTGGTAATGAAAATAAACTTTAAAAAGTTAAGCTATGAGATCTGTCATTTAAGGGAACCTCACTGCAGAGTTCACTCAAGTACAATTTTGGAATTTTTACAAATGTGATATTCAGACAGAAAGGACTTTTACTGGGAAGGCAGCAGTGCTTCTAACAGAAGCTGGCAAGACTAGGGCAGAAAATTTTTTTCTTACTTTTGTCTGGTAAGTTATCCCTGCAAAAAGGGAAAAGTAGTTCTAGAGGAGGCAGGGTTGAACTGGAAGCCAATATTAAATAAGTGGCAGACAGAAAAAGCCTAGTTGTCTTTTAGCCCTATTAGCTTTGACTTTCTAGATCCTGAGCCTCCTTAATATTGTCATGTCCATCAGCATGGACTTACACTGCTGAATGCATTCCCAGGCCATTGAGCATAATATAGTCCCCTTGCTTATTTTAGTTTCTACAACACTTTTCCAGTACAAATTCTTTCATAATATCTGAACAGAGTTATCTTTTCTAAATTTCTTCCTATTTCTTCCCCCTATGTCATAGTTTGCATCCACTAAATATCTGTTGATTGTCATTTCTCTTTTTCAGCTAGTCCTCCAACTAGCTCCACCAGAGGCATACGCAGGACTGGGATCCAAGTCATCCTCCCACTGACTTTTTTTAATATTCCCTGTAAGAATGTCCTGATAAATAGATTGACCAGCACAGAGTTTCCAACTGTTTCTTTAAGCTGGTAAAAACAGTCTATACGAACCTTTTATTTTTGAAAGTAGCTAAGAGTTAATGATGTCAGTCAATTAGACATCATGCAATCTTATTTTTCTTCTTAAAAAGTAGGGACTGCATTTCTCTATAAATTCCCCTCACTTTGACCAATTGTGAAATTGGATTTTGATCTTTGCATGAATAAACTAAAACAATTTTGTATATAACTTACTGTTGAATTCAGACTTATCAAATGCTGTAGGTCCAAAAATTTTATATTCAAGTTTTCAAATTCATGCTTTTTCTTGGAAGTTTTAGCTTCCTGGGTATCAAGGATTTTTTTCATTTCTCTCTTCTACATTAAAAACAATACAATTAATTGAGCAACGTACTGTACATTGTTTAAAAATCTATATTAAAACATCTGAAGCCTTCCAAAATTAAATGAGCACAAAATTTACACTGGAATAAAATAATTTTCTGCAAAACCCACAGCTATGTACCAAATGACAAAATTCTGTAAGAAAAAGAAACAATAATTGATTATCATAACATGTAAATTAGGACCTGATCTGTCAAAATTTCATGTGATTTTATTCCAGTGTAGAAACCTGATTATACCATATTTTCTACTAGAAAGTTTTCTTTTAATCTGATAATCTGTTTTATGTTATCGTTCAGAAAGGATATCAAATATACACAACTGAAAGTACGGCAGAATATAACAAACAGTTTTACTGTTTGTTTTACTTATCTCAGAGCTTGCTGGAAAATATAGGTACCTCTATTTTAAGCAGTTTGCCTGGAGGGGTTGAAATCCCAGTATGTGATTATTTGTCCCACAGTCAGTAGGAAGCACCAATACAGACATGACATTTTGAGATGTGCTGCTAGAAAACAAATTTCATATACCATGCGATTTTGATGTGTGCATATTTGTGTGTGCGTGTGTATATATCCCACACACATATAAGCACATGTATATAGAAGTCAGAACTGTGCAACCAATGGCAAGAGAGCCACTCTTCTGTTTGGCTGCTGTGAAGACATATGTTAGCTCCATATGAGAAAGCAAAATACAACATCTGGAATAATTTCTAAGGTAATTTCATTTTTGGCACTATGTATCTGTAAAATTGTGAAGTACATTTCAAAACCTTTACCTTTTCATCCCATTCTTCTTTCTCTTTCTCAAGTTTACTCATTTTTTGATCCATTTTTTCTTTCAATTCTTCTAATGCTGCCTTCGCCCTGATTATTTCTCTTTCTGTATCTCTTATTTTATCACAAGCCTCAATTAAGAGAACATTTGTGCTAGCTTTCGTTGCCATCCTTTCATTCAGCAAGTCTACTCTTTCTTTATACTGTGCCCGCAAGGATTCTTGTTCCTCACTGAGGGGAAAAAAAAAAGGTGAAAATTATATTTCCTACCATTCATTCAGATCACAGACTTGGTTCAGATATTCGTTGAAGTGATTACTTCCCTATATATACATTAGCAACTCAGTCTACTATAGCACTATATATATCATAAAGCATGACATGCACCAGTACCTGTGAAGACCATCTAAGACCTTGCATTCCAATGAAATGGCTTTCAGTTATTTGTAGTACAACTTTGTCAAAGTTCTACTTTTAATGATGTGATTATTTTCCACAAGTTTCATTAAAAATGGAAGGGCTGCTTGCAAGCACTGAAAGAACAAAGAAAGCAGGCTTCCCCTAAGAAAATGCACTGTGATTTATTTTTGAACAGCTCTAGCAGCATGGCAGAAGGTGACAGTATGATGAAATCTGGCAAGGAGAAAACAAGTATCTCTGAAGTCTCTGTATCCTCTTAGGGTAACCCTTGAAGAGGAAGATGGATCTCTAGCACAGTTACTGATTCAGAATTGCTTCCATAGTCCTTTTTTTAACTGAAAACTACGATTTTTATCTGTAGTAGTTCCTCAGCATTGATTGTTGAAAGACAAAACTCTTCCTGCCAGTGTGAGAAGCAAAGCTGCAGACAGTTTTCCCTAAGAGAGCTTATCAGGGCTACAGAGCGCAGGCAGCAGCAGGCAGGCTCTGCTGTTCAAGAAACAAGATCTTAAAAATCAGGCTTGCTGCTGCAGCAAAGAGTTGCCTAGGAACATTTGTGGCTAGCTGCAGGGGTGAGGGCCAAGCACCACTCACCATGTTTTGATAACATTTCAGTTCTCCTTAATCATCTCGCCAGTATGGTTTTCCTTGTTCAAATGAATACATACCACAGTGCAGCATTTTG
The DNA here is from genome assembly GCA_008921705.1 of Burhinus oedicnemus. Lineage (NCBI taxonomy): Eukaryota > Metazoa > Chordata > Aves > Charadriiformes > Burhinidae > Burhinus > Burhinus oedicnemus. The sequence goes on from VFFE01004755.1 coordinate 140,863, forward strand.
TCTTTCACAAAGGGTTTGCTTCTCATGCAGTAATTCAATTTCATTACCAATGCTTTTCAATGCAGATTGCAGCTGATTTATCTTAGCAGCACTAGATTCACGTGCAGCAGTAACAAGAGCTAAAAAGCAAGTACAAAACATGCAGAAGCCTCTTAGTTATAAAAATGTATATATGCATTAAGGGATTGATCCATAATTTTTAATTCACTGCTATCAGTACTGTCACCCAGTAAGGGATAGCTGTGATTCTAAGACACTAACATCCCTGAAATCACATGTTATTTCAGTAGTTTAGTCTTATCACATTTCCTCTGAGTCATCTGCATTTTTCAACAAGAAGCAGCCTGCTGTGTTCTCACACAACAATTGCTCTTTTTCTTACTATACGTCTAAGAAATTCCCTAGACATATAGTGAACTGATAAAAATTATTCCTTCCCCCCCCCAAAAAAAGAAAAATCTTCTGGCAGCCATGGACAAGGAGCAGGATCACCTTGCTTGAAATTCAATAGCATTTCTCCCAGAAGAGTCACCGCTGTATGCAAGTGAAGAGCCTGCATGAAGAGGCACTGTGGTTAAAGCTTCTCAGTGCAGGGGTGTTGTACTACAGCATCTTTTCAGCTTCTGAGATAACAGTCACATTATTGTACATCCACCCACTCAAAAACACTTTGGCAGTGCAGAATGGGAGCAGCTAGTATAAACAATCGACTAATTGCATAGCAACCACGTGCTATAGGTAGAGAGAAGGTGAGGGAGGAAACTTGCTATAAGAAAGTAATCAATAAACACAAAATGTAGCTGGGGAAAAAAAATAAGAAAAAAATAAAAAGAAAAGCTCTGGCTGCTGTTTCATGATGAACCTGAAGGTGATCTAACTCCATAGTACTCCAAAAGTAGTTCTGCTCTGCCTGCCCACCCTCCCACATTGCCATCCCTCTTCCTGTGCCACCACTAACAATCATGTGGCCTCATGGTTAGCCAGATAAAGAACTCCAACTCCCTTACTTCTCCCAAAAAGAAAAAATCCTAACATTCGCCTAGATCAACTCCCTGAACACTCTGCTTTGTGACTACAGTGCAAATAGAAGCACAGTAGCAGAATATGGGTGGTCATCTTAAAAGTGAAGCCATACCTGAGGAAAAAAAAAAAAATAGAGCTCAAACTTTATTTTCATCTAGATAGCTACATTTGAGGTAATGCTTTAGCCTCCCATCATACCCAGTGAAGAGAAAGTGGCACTTCAAGTTCATTATTTGTCTGACTTGCTTTAAACATCTGTTCTAGGGTGAGATGAATCACAGCTCAAAGTGCCTCTTTCTCTTTACTGTCTGAAAGAGACAGTTGATAAGCATTTGGTCAGATAAACCCCACCCAAAAGCAATGTCACATCAGATCAGGTAAGCATTATTAACCCTGCTTCACAAAGTGGGAACTTGCAGCACAGAGCCCTCAAGTGCTTCATCTCAAGTATCAGAGAAAGGCTGTGGCAAAGCTGGGATCAGAACTGAACGCTGCAGTTCTCCAGTCATTCCTCTAGCGCTTGTGCATGGTCTTCAGTGACGACATCTCTCATTTACACTCTTATGTAACAGAAAAATTCCTCACAGTATCATACATCAGCAAACACCTGTCTTCTTTCCTTAATAAGTTATTATTGAAAGTGATTTACCTTTAGCAGTAAGCCTGATTTTATAGAATACTTCAAATTGTTTAAATGCATAGAAAATTCAATTCTTTGGGGTTTTTTTTCAGAGCTGGTTAAATCAGTTCTACCTGTCATCTCTGCAAGAATCTCTCCTGGAAAATTCTGGATTCTGAAGCGAAGATTGCTGTTTTTTATAGTCTCCTCTTCCAGGCATTCAAGGGTATGTCTTCGGATTTCTTCCTGACAATTAAAAAATCCACAAATGAGAACCAAGTAATAAAACAACAGATGAAAAAGCACTTCTTCCTTAGAAAACCATTATTTCATGTTTTTTTAGTTAGTTGATAGCAGATATTTTCCATGCCTATATATATCATTCCCTTGCTCATACTTGCTGTCTTTCCTCCTTTCTTTCACTCTTCAAAATAACAAGTAACTGGTTTTACAGGTAGCTGACCAAACCTATGTAACTCCAGGAACTGCTGGCTTCTGACTTTTAACAATCTTCTGGAAGATGTTGCCCACATCTCTGCTACAAAAGCTGCGCTGGCAGGGAAGGTCTTGGCTGTCAGCTTCTGCCATTGTGCATGAAGGGTGTTACGTTATTTAAGCAACAGAAGAGCCTCATTTCCCTGTGGCCTGAAGCTATACTGAAGAAAGGGGACTCCAGCTGACCTTGAGACACACTTCTGATTCATGGGTAATGGTATGGGAAACGTCACCTTGAGAGTGATGGTGGAGCAAGAGAAAACAGACTGAACTGTTTGTGGGAGGAGCCCTCAAACAACTGACTCCCCCAGTTTGTATGACTGAGAATTTTTGGTTGGGTTGATGAAGCCGCTAATGTCTGGGAAAAGAAATCAGTTCTTGAGTGGATGTTGACTTTGGATTCACAACTAATACATAAAACCAATCCTATCTTTCTCCTTCAGTTTTGCTAGCAGTTACAATCACCAGCTGAGACACCGTGGGAAGAAAAGATACTGTTGAATTTTACTGTCTACAGAGCAAATTCTACATGCATGCATATAAATTACTCTCATTTCCTTGGGAAGATGAAATATTTAGAGGTGTAAAATAAATGTGTAAAAGGTTTTAATTTCACATGAGTTACACCCTCAATTAGCTGAAGCAGTGAAAAAGAAACAGCTTTATGATTTCAGCATGTTACATAAAACACTCATCTGAAAGACTAATGCAGAGTTGGTCTGAAACGGGTGATTTAGAGGCTTACTGAAGGAGAAAAGAAAATTTACAAGATTTACACCTACCTAGACAAATACATTGTGGAAATACTTTTAAAATACCTTCTGTTTGAAGCCATTCTGGCTTTAATGGCTTCAGAGACCTTACAGCAAAAGTTAGCTGCATATGAACAGCCATCCTCAGCTCATAATTGCTGTAAGGTCTCATTATCACACACGATGCAGTTGTTTCAAGGAAAGACAAATGGTTCAAAAAAAAATCCCTTTGCACCTAGTCATCAGGCAAACCACCTACCTGCTGAACTCTGTACCATCTGCTGAATGCACAAACATTAGTGGGTGTATCCTCACAGCAGCCCTTGAGAGGGAAGCATTATTTTTCTCCCTTGCACCGACAGCGCTAAGGCCCTTATGATGTAAAAAGCTCTACACAAGTAGGCCTCTGCCTTTAGGTGATTTTTGTGATGCTCCTACTAAATCGTTGTAAGTTCAGAGCTTACACATCTTGCACAAAAGCAAACTATGAAGGCACAATAGAGCTGGGACCAGAACTTCAACCCTGCGTCCCAATTTACTGCTGAACATAAGACCTTTCCTCTTTTTACTTTGACAGAAGTCTGAGCACTCCTCAAATTTCACTAGCCCCTAGTGTGAATGGCATCTGCTGCTCCGCCATTAAAACACCAGCAGGTGAGCTAAGGCTTGGATCAGCTGGGTGATCTATACTAGTAAGGTTGGTTTGGTCTACTACAGCCAAACTTCTGCAGGCAGCAAAGTGCATGTGAGCACCCACCAACTTCACTCCAAACTGCCTATCTCTCTCTCTTAAGGTACAATATAACTCACACAAGAGAATACTTCTAATAGTACAACCGTAAAAGATTAATTTCATGGTTACCAACTAACTCTTTCCCATATATAGGAAACTAAATATTAGCTTTTTCTTACCAATTTCTTAATCGAAGCAATAGTATCTTCAAGTTGTTGCACAATTTCCCCACTGAATGCAGAGTCTTCATTTTTCAAGTGTTGTTCTAAATGAAAAATACAGTGAAATTAAAATGTATAGTTTTTAAGCTTCAAATATTGCTCTATTGTTCTGCAAGAATTATTCTGAAAGGGAAGGATTTATTTTTTAATTATTTGCTAAATCTGTTTTCTGTTATTCTAGAGTAGGTCAGCATCTTTCACACTCCTCCTGGTGCACAGAAAAGGCAGATGCACAAGTGGCATATGAAGTCTGCAGGACGTGGTAAAATTTTCAGTCACAAAATGCTTCCAACTTAAATTCTGCAGAATTAATCTTTTAGAAGAGTCACTCAGAGAAGTTTACATAGGTTAGTAAACTGAAGTAAAAGCTATGGATCAAAATAATTTCCCTTTAAGCAGGGTGTAGCTAATCTTTAGAATTTTTCCAAGCAGTCATGGCTTCATTATGTCTCTTTCCAACCAAAAATACTAATCCGGATCCATCAAAGCCTGAAGTGAGATTTACATTACTCCAGAAGCTACTCTTTGTATTGTTAAATTTAATTTAGCTTGAGATGGAATAATAATTGCAAGGATTTGAATTAATCCAAAAGATTATTGTGCCTGTTACGACGGCATGAATTTTTTTTATACCTTGATTTTCTAAGAGACTAAAACCTCACAGGAAGGGGAAAAAGAAAATTCTTAATCTAAGTATAAGTGAATTTGTAGTGAAGACAAAGCCCTCAGCCAGCTGAAAGCTCTGTTTTTAATTTGACTTACTAACTTGTTTGAAAACTAGCAGCTGTCCCATTTCACTAGGATCTTTATCCAGAGTTTGTGGGAACAAAGGCCAGGAGCAGCTGCTACCTCTGCTGTACCTGTCCATCTTCAGGCCTGATGATGATCACCTACCAGTATGGCATTTTCTGTGAACTATCAGCAGGTGAGATGTCAGAAAACAAACCCATATAAGCATCAAATAGCAGAGTAGGTGGCCTAAAAGCAGAATTTGCCCCAGCTTCACCAATTAGTAGTAATTCCAGACAATTCTTTCTAATGATAGCAGTCTGAAGTCACCGTCTTTTTACCACCTTAAAATCATAGAACAGAATCATAGAATCATTTAGGTTGGAAAAGACCTTTAAGATCATAGAGTCCAACCGTAAACCTAACATGCCAAAACCACCACTAAACCGTGTCCCTCAGCACCATGTCTACACATCTTCTAAATACCTCCAGGGACGTTGACTCTACCACTTCCCTGGGCAGCCTGTTCCAATGCTTGATAACCCTTTCAGTGAAGAAATTTTTCCTAATATCCAATCTAAACCTCCCCTGGCACAACTTGAGGCTGTTTCCTCTTGTCCTATCAGTTGTTACTTGGGAAAAGAGACCAGCCCCCACCTCACTACAACCTCCTTTCAGGTAGTTGTAGAGAGCAATAAGGTCTCCCCTGAGCCTCCTTTTCTCCAGACTAAACAACCCCAGTTCCCTCAGCCGCTCCTCATAAGACTTGTGCTCTGGACCCCTCACCAGCTTCGTTGCCCTTCTGCCAAATGCTATCAGTTATTTTCCTCAGAAACATAACAAAATTTAAGGCATATTGTGCATAAATGAAAATCCATGTTAAAACCTAATTTAAGTTCTGCTTGTGAAGACTTTTTTTCCAGTCCTTTAGGTCTTCTCTCTTCCAGACCACCTCTTGATTTCTTTTTATCTATTTGATTTTCTCTCCTCTTTTGTGCTTATACTTGCTCTCTCAGAATCTATATTTCTTAGATGAAACATCTCCTTCAGAAAAACGTTGCAATAAAATTTTCAGATATTTTCAGTTTCCTCCTATGCTTGTTATTGAACCAAAACTAAATGCCACTAAATGACATTGGCGAAGTATAGGTTTCCAAAATACAGTTTTTTATATAAAAAAGACCCCTTTGAAAAGTCTTGCCTTTTTTTTTCTGCATGCTGCTCCAAAATTCAGCCTTTTATGCCACTCTTTAGTGCCAAAACTCTTTTCTAATCAAACCTTTAAGTCTTTTAAAAGTGGCATGAAAATCAAAGTAACGTATGTGAAAGATGTCAGCTATCTATTTTCCATCCCTCCTAGCCTCTCTCATTCAGTGCCACAGGCACAAAGTTCTGGCTCCAGAACAGCATGAGTTCATCCTCCCTGCACAGCAGAGCATTACTTGCACACCATATTCTCAAAAACTATCAAGTCACTGTTTTGTCCCACCTGAAATCCCTCCTCAACCCCCCTGACTCCTTTGGGCATGGGATGAACTGCAGCCTGACAGTGGCTGGGAGGGCAGAGTGCTGAGACCATACACATTTACTGGTAAAGTGTTTCCACATCATCTTAGATCTCATATACAGCTTGTGTCACCCCAAGCCATTTGTCTCATCTGACCTCTAGTTTATAAGCTCTTTGAGGATCATTATAATTGTACAGCCTTTGAAACCAAGCTGCAATGCCCTGCAACCAATCTCAAAGGCAACAGGGAAGCTCAGGTCCTAATTCCGTAGAGTCCTTAGTCTGATAGCTGAAGCCTCCAGAAGCGAATATGTTGTGATATACATCTATAACCACAAGCTGTGCCCAATCCTGCCTATTTATAAGAAATCAGTTTTGTTAGACAGGAATAACTTTCCATTACAGTTAAACAGATTTGACAGCGATGGAAAGTTTTGAATGTTCTGAAATTGGAAAATTTGAAAGGATAACCAGAGGCAGTGTCCCCCAGCATGGAATCCATCCCTGAAGACTGCTCAACCTTAATACACGTATGCTCCTATCTCTCAAAGGGGAGTATTTTAGAATCTGATAAAACTTGTTTGAAATGTATCTATCTCCGGGTATTTAGTTTATTTGGTGCTCTTTCTCTGGCTAACTTTATTACTCACAGAGCAGTTCCATTGCTTACACTTGAAGCAATCCTTCTCTTGCATGATGATTAATCTTTCCTGCTAAAGCAAATTTATTCTGGTTTTAGTCATTGCTTCATCTCCTGCACGAAGGCCTTTGCACCAAGTTGCTGATTGCTGAATTGTTCCAATTTTGCATCTCTGTAATCCATCTAGCTACCCTGAAAGCAGGCTGTATTTCTTACAAGTGACACAGTGATAAATGTGATTCTATGGGTCGCATTTATCTTCTAAGGTGGCCCAACAGCTCCATAAACAGGTTCTTGACTGATATGGCCCAGGAAAAAAAATTAACATTCCAGACAATTCAAGGGATTCTAACCTCTCAAGACCTGAAAGGAATGAATTGGTACTTTGAGCATATTTAGAATTTCCTTCTTCCTTCAGATACCATGCCACATGCTCACTTCAGAGGCTGAGGGGACCACAAGCATCTGTCTCACACCACCTGCCACAGTGCCTTAACCACCGTCCAAAGTGTGTTTGCTTTCTTAATATGCCACCAGACTTGTAGTGGAAGGAGGATTTTTCTCAATGCTGCCCTACAATGTCAGCACTGTTGATAGCGAGGAAGTTTGTGTTATAGGTAGACTGTCCGTGAAAACTCTTTTTTAAGCAATGTTTCCAGAAATGAGATATAGTAGAAAGGCTTGAAGAGGAAAAACCCTAGACATCTTCACATATGTGCTTGCCAAAGAGTCTTAGGTGTCCCACAGAGGAACCAGATGGCCCCATATGTGATAATAAACCCAAAAAGACAAGGAGGAAATGCATTAATAACCATGGCAGCCATCCCATTTAGAAATACATGACCTACACACAGCCCTTTCCCACCAAACGCTTGTAGTGACTCTTACCTTCGGATTTTACGTCTTCTACATTAGCCTGAGTAAACCAGGCTGCAGGTAAACAGGAAAAGACAGTCCATGGCCACTGCAGCCATGGGGATAACATTAGCCATATTTTCTTAAGCAGATAGTTAAAATGGCAAACAATGCTAAGGCAAAATAATATCCATTTTGCCTGTTAAGCCCTGGCTCCACACATCCCCACAGTATAAAATATATGTACAATACAAAGTTTGGGTCTTTCCCTGCACCTGCCTGCCCAGGGCTGGGGGGACGTTGTCCCTAGGGAGACTAGCCCTCCCTCCCAGTGCCAGGGCAGGAGGCAACTCAGCAGCCCCCCAAACCCTGTGGACACCCACCCAGGCTCTGCAGGCGGCTGAGGGCAGCCGGTGCCACCGCAGAGGAGGAGAGCGCCGTGATGGGTGGTCCAGGCCTCAACATGGTGGCTGGGCCAGACCACAACATGGTGTCCGGGCCAGGCCTCGCCGTTGCCAGGCAACCAGGCTCTGAGGGCCCAGGGTCCCGCTCCATCTCCTCACCCCGGGGCAGAGGGACAGACCTTCCGGAGGCTCAGGCTGGGTCTGTCTCCTTGACAGACTTCCCAGGGTTAGGGGGAGGTGTAGCGTCCCAGGCGTCTAAGGGAGGCTTTGGGCAGAAGACCTCACTGCCTTCCCCACATCACGTCCATGGGGACAATGGCCTTGTAGAAGTCATTTTTGGGGAGCAGATGATGGATCAGAAATTTTCTTCATTGTTGCAACCTCTGTGCTGCTGGTTCAAGGCTTTCCTCTGTCACAGACAATGAATCACATTGAGATTAGATCAAAATATTACAATAAACCTAGAAGAGTTTTGGCCCACATATTAAATCTCACAAAACACAGTGCATACCATACTTTTAGGTCCTAGCAGCTAAACTTGATAATATCTGGCCTTGGAGACTATGCTGGCATCCCAACCTTTAAAAATATGCAAGATTTAAAAATATTAATAATAAAGGTTAGATTCTTTATTTGCTTTTCTAAGCCTGCAGGGTGCAGTTGAGTTGCATTTTGAAGCTTTCCCATGGATCTTTTTAAGTGCAGTCATCTGTGTTTTACAGTTATCACTGTAAAAACAGGGGCTCTAGGAACAAATATCCTCTATTCAAAATTGAAGATAAAACAGTGATTGTATGAGGAATATCAGGTGGCACTGCTGATTATTTCCATGTGAACTAAGCTCATCAAGACAAATAATCAGCAGGATAATATCACCTCTTTTTAATTATCTAAAAAGGCCTAATAGAAAGTGCTGCAACTTTCCGCTGGAGATAACCAGCTTGTTAGATGGCCTCTTTCTTTCCTACATATTTATGGCTGCTGCCACCTTGCCAAGCTATTACTGGAGACCTTCTTCATTCACACTCGGTATTGATTTATGGCTCAGCAAGGGATAATCAGCAAAGGTGGTGCCATCCTTCACCTCCAGCACTCCGAGAAATTGCTTTGGAAATTGAACTGTGTCAAGAACAGCCATGTGTTAAATGATCTGCTGTGAATCTTGCATGTTGGGTACACACACAGGACCAAGCGAGATGAGCATCCTCCTCTCCTCCTGATGTTTGCAGGAGATGGGGGCAATCAGTGTCCACTGCCTTGTAGACTGTGGTAATGCTCTTCTGCAGTTTGCATATGCAAAGTATCTCCAGTTAATCCCCAGAATAGGTGGATCCATGTCTTCATTTCACTGCAGACAGAATACCATTATCTGGGTGAACATAGCAATCCCTGGACTGGTAGAAGACCTATCCTATTTGGCTTAAAAAAAAATAGTCATCTGTTCATTGCATGATAGCCAATTTGGTAACTATAAGATAAAGCTTTGCTAGGAAGAAGGGAAGGGCTCTCTTTTTCTGAAAATCCTTGTAAGTCTTAGGGAGGAGTGAGGCCTCAATGAAGTCAGTTGTCGCAGAGTGCAGGCAGTTTTGTACCTGACCAAAATTCAGGCATCTCTGGGCCAAGTAAACAAATTGATTTCTCTAATACCAAAGTACTGGGGGCAAGTTCTTAATTCTCTTGGAGAATTTAGCCCCTCAGCAGGAAATTAGACTTGAGAAAAACTATAGGTTGTTTCCTTTTCAAGCAATGAAGCACTTCTTGGTTGTTTTTTTACCCATTCTTCCTCTTTTATTTTATTTTTTTTTTAAATTATGGTCCCACTGTTGTGTTGATAAAGATAGCTTTGTAAATTTTAACAGTGTGATTCTAGATTTTAATGGAAAAACAATAGTAGCTTTCCTGTTTCCTAACGAGATATAAGCATTTTTTCTGCAAAACTAGCCTGAAAATCAGGACTTCTAATGTCAAATAGTAACTTCTTTTCCTAGCAGATATTTCAAGACAGGGTTTCACTAGAACTTAAAACACTTCCACAGTTGCAAAGGACTTCAAGCTCTTTAACACTCAACAGAAAATTTCTAGTCACTCTTACACGAAAGGTCCTCCACAAGGCTGTATCTTCTGTCCTAAAGACATGCCTTTTCAATTGCCATCATGCTGCCTGTGCAAGTCCAAGAAGACCTTACCTGCAGATGTTGCTTTCAAACTCCTGTCAAAGATGAGGGTGGTAAATACAGTACAGACATATAAAACGCACACATGAGCAAAGGGTAGGTCATAAACTGGGATGTGTTTACAACTGCAGCAGGGAATTTAAGCTAAGAAATACTTTTATTTCTAGCTCCAGACTTCTAGGAATTTATTGCTGCCCTGTATCAGAAATAAATCTAGCTACTGCATTGATCACCAAATGGGGAAAGTCAAATCCCTGCCCAGCCTTATGCTGAGAGTAGCTGGGCAATGCAGCATCAGCTTACAAGAGCTACCAGGATATTAGGTCTGAGTAAGCAGGGGTCCTTTTCTCTAGGAGGATCTGCTCCCTCCTTCCTTTTACTAAAACTCACAGTCTGAACATGGATAAAGCAAATACATGTTATACGTGAATGAAAATTTACATCTATCATAGATAATCTGCTTCCTGAGAAGTTTATTAGAGTAAAAACTAAGATGGGAATTCCAGTAGATTTTTCCCCCTCTATTTACTTATGCCAGAAAAAAACTTCTGTATTTTTGCACTCATTTCTGTTAACCTATCCATCACAACCTGAATCTATTGTGATCTGGTTACTCTTTTCCCTGCATACAAAGTTATGTCACAGCAAACAGGATTCATAGAGGGAGACAGGGACTAGTTTGTCTTTATAGCATCTTCGTAACTTCCAGGAAACAAGAGGAGGTATGAAGCCTTGTCTGCATTTGCAAGAGTTGATAAGCCTTTAAATTTTTGTCATGTCTAATGATGGTGTCACTGGTGCCTGGTTGTCTCTGCTGAGCCTGGAATACCTTTCACAAAGGTTAGTAGTTAGTTAATTGAAGATTACTAGTTAGTAATAAACAACAATGGCTATCTTTTGTTCCCAAAGAGAATGGGCCAAATTTTGAGTTCATATGATCTGGAGAGAGCTGCTCTGACTTCACTAGATCTACTTGTCCTTATCAGATAAGCATCTGTAATACTCTCTTCCTGCTAGATAAGCACAGATACTCTCTCATAGTTAATGCATTAGTGCAATAAGTGCTGGGAGAAAAAAGTGTGCGTGATTCCCTGCAATCCTCTCTTGTAAACTCACTTGCAGTGCAAAAAAAGACCAAATGGAGAATTGCCATCTGCTTATTTTATCAACAAGGCAATCAGCATTGTATGCAATCTATTTCCTACCTTGAATGACTCTTAGATTCACAGTGGTTGTTTCTAAATCCTGTTTGGGAGCTAGTGTTAATTTCCCTGACGAATAATAAATTTTAATTTCCAAACCAAAACCAGGGAATGTAAATTTTTTTCCTGTGTCATCATTAAGCAGCCTAATTAAGCACCAGCTTAAACAGCTTTCAGCCTTCCTAGTGTTTACCCCCAGTGTACATGTAGCGAGCAACTATATCCCTCCTTCCCAGCCTTCATTTTGCTAGTGTAATGAAGCCAAACTCTTTGGACTCCATTCCTGTAACAGCCCCTACATTCTCCTGGATACCCCTAATAGCACTTCTCTGCCCCACTGAGCACTTTCTTACTGTGTTCAACCAGGCTTTTCTCATCAATATTTCTTTCTAACCAGCAACCTTCTTTCTAGCCAACAAGAGTATTTTCTATTATCAATCCAGGACATAACTTTGCATTTGTGATGCAAAATATCACCCAGTTTTTATTGCTCATGGGCTTCAAGATTATCCAGTTCCTTCCATATGATATCCCAATGGTCTCCTCCAATATTTCACCACTTCTTATCATTAGTAAAGCTCATTAGCATCCTCTGCATCTGGAATATTTTATTTATTTTCATTTTATGTATGAAAAGTGGAAATATGGCTGATATTTGGGAAACTTCAGTACTGACCTCTCCTTTTAATGCTACCAATTACCATCTGCTCCCGAAGATCTCCTTAAAATCTTCTATTAATCAAAGTTTTATTTGCTTCACTCATAATTTGTCTCATGGCACCATATCAGAGACTCCACGTACACGACTCTATAGCAGCTTCTCTGTCTGATTTCTTTTGCAAAACTTAAGTTATGACACTGCAGTTCATCCTGCATAACAGAGACCACAGCATTTCACTCTAGAAGGCAGATTTACTCAGGTCTCTTGTGACTGGAGAGCTGTAGGAGTACATTTGGCTAAATCGTAGTAGGAACAATGTTTTCTTTTAATTTTCACTATTGGTATAGTATGTGAGTCATAGACTTGTGATTACTGTTGGGAAAGTGGGTGAGATAAAACACTTGAGATGAAGAGAGATTCTTGGTTGTATCCGGATGTCAGAAGTAAAATGTAAGCTTATTTCTGAAAATCTGGTGTTCAAAAGTGACACTAGTAGTATCAGAATTTTATACTCCTGAAGTTTTTTTTAAGCTGACATGTGAAAACTTGGAGTATACTTTTTGATAGTTTTGCTCTCCGTAGTTTGTCGCATCTCTGTATTTCAGCTGAAAAAAGTTGTAAGTTGTCTAGTTTTCGGGGGGGAAGGGGGAGAGGTTTCCAGGACTTCAAAACTTCTGACTAAAAGGAATACAAGAGGTGCTTCCTCAAGTGAGTTCTTCTGAGAAGGTTGCAAATTGCAAAATTTGCTAATAACTGACAAGTTAAGCTGATGTTCTGCTGGTAACCATTCAGTGATCACTTTTAGCCCGTGCCAAAGGTGACACTTTTTCACTCAGTGTAACAAGCTAATAATCATGTGGCTGGTGGTTTCTCCAAGCAAGCATCTGTGGAATTAGGAGAAATGAAATTAGGCCTCATGTCTAACTTGGCAAACGAAGAATATTTTGTGTAAAGACATCTGCTACTCAAGTCACTCCACTGCCTGGATGTTAGTATCTGTTTTTCCTCTTTTTTTAAAAATCACATCTATAAAACATTATAGACATTTTTGGACTGGTCTTAGCTACTTTATATCACTTTAGCTAAATTAGAGGGCTGTACAAAAGAGGTAAAAATGTAGCTAATATCCTCCTTACAGCTCCCTCATAAAGGAAATATACGCAGAGGGGCCTTACTGAGAATGACGATTAGCTTCACTGGACTGGATTATTTTTTCAACTTAAACGAAAAGAGCCATGAAGAGGCATAAATTGTAACCTTGAGGCTGAATCATTTTGACATTCAGTAAATATGAGAAATGAGTCTGACGTGCTAGTTAAGGGGCAGACAGGAGGGAAAAGCAATGAAAGCATGTCAGCACAGGGCTACTTTGTCTTTTGGTTTTCTTAGATAGACTCCTTCTGCAGCTCTCTCCCACCCTCTTATTCTGATCCCGGTCCCTTCAGCATCTCCCAGCATTTTGGCTGAGGCAGAGCAGGAGTGAAAAGGAACATGAGAACATGGGCAATGCAGAGATGGGCACATCCCAGTCAACGAGGGCTTGCCAGAGTGCTAGACAGAACTGTCTACCCCCATACCTGCCTGCCCATGTAACTTCACCTTGCCTTGCACACACACGGGGGTGTGTCCCAGATTATGAATGTGGCATACTTGTAGATTTAGCACTCTTTCTAGGGGAGCAGCAGAGGTGGTGAATATAGCTGGGCTTCCAGCAGTTTCAGGGGGCTCAGGTGCCCTTTCAGGCTCTACAGAGCTCATCCTCCTCCAGTAACAGTTACCCATACAAAGAAGACTTGTAGAAGTGGCAAGCCACAGGCATGTGACTTGCTAGCCTGCAGTTACTCGGATTCGATGCTGACCACAGGAGAGCACCAACAGAGGGTGAAATGACCATTCACCTATAAGCAAACACCAAATACAGGTAAATGAACAGGTCACGTAAGAGAGAGAAGCAGATCAAGGCCATGTACCAACTTACGGTCAACTTCCATTTCCACACGCACCTGTGGAGAAGGAGTGTCCAAGGCAGAGGGCAAGATTTTGCCACTCTCCTGTAAAGGTCCTGAGCAGCAAGAAAGCCTGGCAGAAATAAATAGATACCATTCCTCTTTCCATTTTCTGGCACTGCAGCTATTGACTCTTTTATCAGTGGACATGTCTCACCCGTATCCAAATACCATATGTCCCGCAGTGGTTGCATGTGCCAGCCAGTCTTACCAGGCTCCTTCATGCCAGCAGCCTCACACTACCAATTCCCGGCATCCCAGGAAGCTCACATGCAGGTTCACTGATGGAGCATCTTTCAATTCTGTGCCTGAGAAAAGGATATATTAAGAAGAGCCAGGAAGGAACACATCACACTTGGTGTTTGCAAAGCAGCACTGGGCAAACACAAGGCCTTGCCACATATTTCCCTGGGCCCAGATGGAGAAGGAAAGGCTGATAAGCTTACAGTTGACTGACTTGTAACCCACCAGGACAGGGATGGGAGCCAGCTGCCATCTGAAAGCATGCAGGGAGACAGCAAAAGCTGTGGGGAAGAAGCCAGACTCTATTTAACTGGATTAGCTGCTCACAGAATATTATATCATTTTTATCTCTTCCCAATGGTGGGTCTTTCCTGACACTGATGTGTTTTATGATCCTACTCTCACTAGATTAATATTAAACAGCAGAGGAAGCATAAAAGAGATCAGTAACAGCTCAGAGGCAAATACATAGGCTGGAGTAGAGTGGAATACTGCTGAGGCACTGAGAAGCAGGGAATCAAAACAAATAATGCTAGAGTATTCACATTTCACATCAAACTACCAATGGACTATTCATTTCAAGGTACATAGACAGATATTCAAGTGACATAAAGCACTAACAGAGCTCTTCAGTAACAATCAAACTGCTCCTTAACGAGCAGCGGTTTAGGAGCAGGCTTATAAAGTTTCTGGAAGGTGCAGGTGAAACCATGGAGAAGGTATTTTAAAGTCATAGATCCTAAAAAAAAAATATGTTTGTAGGTGTAGATGTTCTAACAAAATTTTCTCTCCCATCAGCACGCCACCCTGATTTCATACCCCCAAGCCAGAGTTAAACTGGTTTCAGTTCACATTAGCACAGCCATTTGGGCTGGCTTTCAATGGTGAGCTCAGCAGATAGACCTGTTTTCTTCCTTGAAAGGCAGCACCGTGTTGAGCAGATGAAAACACAGCTGTCTTCCTTACATTAGCCAGCCAGTTCCCAGCCATAGAAAGGCCTGGTCCAGACCTGTCCAAGCCTCCCAGCTGAGATATCCACTTTAGGAACCTCTCAGATTCCTCTCCAAAAAGGGAGTATCAGCATCTCAAACTGCCCAGAGACAGAGGATGAGAGCCACTGCTTGGGCAAGGCATTTAGCACAATGCCTAACTCCAACCACACTTGGTTAGATGGGTCTTCAAAATATCCATACACTTGCATATCTTGTTAAAGCAGCCTTTGAACTAGGGGGACAACCTGACTCCTGAAGCACTACTGATGTGGTGTCATGTCCAGGTTCCTCTGGCAAGGAACGTTCTGAAGACAAAAGAATGGTGTAATGCCTTCCCTTCTCCTGCCATTTTACCCAGGCAGTGTGAGCTGCTTCCCAGGTTTCACCTGTCTAGAAAACCTTGCAAGTTTGCAGCTTTTACCAGTCAAGCTTGTCTACAGCTGTTCTTGATTTTGAATGCAAATGAAGATCAGAAACAAAAGGGCTTTACAGTCTGTGTACCTCAGAGCACAGCTCAGCCTATGAATGTGAGTCATTGTGGTATCTTCAGCCATCTACTGTAATCACACTAAAATATTTTAAAAACATAGAGCTCAGTGTTGTTTTTTTCCCTCACTTGTTTGAAAACCAAAAATGATGGAGCTATAACCACTCCGCATAGTGTTGCTCTATGAATGAGAGTTATCAGGGAACACTAAGGTCATCACAAGCTTTCACTCTGTATGTGCACAGGGGCTCTGTCATTGCAAGTCGTATTGCAGGACTGTGAGTTAGTAGAGGTTTACAAATGAGGCTTATGGGAGCTACAGGCATGATGGCTTTCTCCAAGCTTCTATGTACAAAGGTGTTGAAAGTGCTGCTGCGTTCCCAGTAATGTGATAGTGGCCATGGGCAGCACAAGCAACCGAAGCCCTGGCTAAAGTCCTATGCTTCTGGTGCGTCCCAGTATGGTCTTCCAGATTAAGTACACCCACCAGATTAACCCAACCCAGCTGCTCAGCAGCACTTGCCCACTTGCAGGCTGTTACTGTTAAAATCAGGGTGGCTACAAGGAAGTTTGGGAGATGGATTAGAAAGGTGAGATATGAGAAAAGATAGAAGAGTATGGGTTAGAGAGGTGGGTGATCAGGAGTACAGTCAGGGTGATGAGGGCCTGGAGTGGAGGGCTATGGGTTTTGAGAGAACGTGATGCTGGAGCAGGCAAGAATGGGTATTTTGGTCTCTATTGATTTAGACTCTTATGAATATTTGGACTTCCAGAAGGTTTTATTTAATTTGATTTTGAAGTATACAGGAGACATAGCCTTTAAATTCTGCTCAGGTTTCGGCATTGCAAAAGCCTGGTCTTGGATAGAACTGCATTGGTGCTGCTGTGGAAGAATGCATTTATGGGACCAGTGGGATATGACATTAAATGTGTTCATTTTCAAAATTAACATGTTGGACCCACGTATTCATCTTTTAAGCAGTAAGAATTCTGAAGGTCAATCTTTATCCTCAAGGACACTTGCACAGGCTGTACTGTCTTCTTCAGAGATACAGGGTATATACTGGCCACTTCAATGCACTGGCAGGAAAGTCTGAGAGACAGATAAAGCTGGGGGTAGGTGTTGAATTTTGGCTCCTGGTTGCAAACTACACATGCTAAAACAAACATATTCCATTTGATCAAAAGCAACATATGTCACTATGAGGCATTCAGTTTTTCATTGAGGAAAAAATGTTCACATCCAGCTGCAGGTGACATTTAAAAGACACTCTAGTATTTTTAAATAACAGCAAAGACAACTATTTAAATATAAACCTTAAATGAAAATAAGAGTATTTGAGACTCATCACAAGAAGTAACTATCCCACAGCCATACCAATGTTTCTACTAAGCCCTCATGTGCATTTGGGTTGCACATTCATACACAGTCAAACAGAACTGCAGCCTGACCTTGGACAAATGTCACCATGTCCATGTGTAACTGAGATGAAGGTAAATTAAATTAATGAATCTAAAGAAAGACTTCAAAAAGTTTGGATAAGTGTTTAAGGATCTAGTTCTTTGTGGAAGAAAACAGTTCTGCATAAAAACTTTAGCGGTAGAAAAAAACCCCTGCAATTTGTCTAGAAGTGTTTTGATGTTCACATTTTTATACAAAACAAAAACAAAACCGAAAACATTCCACTTAATCAATTGTTTGTTTTGAAGCATTTTAGATAATGTTCAACCGCTGTTTCTCTTGTCTGATGGTTCTCAAATACCAAATGTGAATTTTTAAAAACCTTCACCTTTGAACAAGGGCATATGTTTATTTCAGTTCCCAGCCTCCAGATTCAGCATTGATCCCATAGTTTAAAGCAGATGTCAAAGAAAAGCTTTGGATAAGACAGTAACATGACGATAAGGAAATTGAAAAGTCCTTTGTGTTGTGCTGACCCCTCCCATAGTGTGTTGCTTATGATTTGCACAACATGCAAATGGAGGAAGAGAGAATTATTCATGTTCCTGTTATTTGCTAAGACGACTAACAAAAAAAACCCCAACAAACTATGTGCTAAGATCTCTCTTTGATTTCCATACTCATCAAGACATGAAACTGATAGATGAGCTATGTACTACAGACAAACTTGTTGCACTGCACCATTTTGTAAGGGCAAAGTGTGCGTGGATCACAAGAGGTGAGACAGAGAGAAAGAGAAAATGCTTCTTTTGCACAGTATGTGTCCAGTTTGCAAATGTCAAGATAATCCCAGTGGCAACAAGAAGGAGAACTTTTACATTTAGTAACATTTATTTCTGCATTCGGTATCAAGTACATAAGTGCAAATATTCAGAGTCCATAATTAAGTCCATTAGGAACTACAGAGAATGTAATACAAATTGTAATAAATTTAACATGCTGGAACTTTCCAGTTACCATACATGTAAATCAGCCTGTCAATCCCTTACGACAAAAGTACTGGGGTTTGTCTTCATTTTTTTGAGTTATACAAAACTGATTACCATAAGTACCGATTACTGTTTATTTTATTTGTGCTGGAAAACACTAAAACATCAGTCTACAATTCTATATAGTTAATAAAGATGAATCCAACCAGCAACCCAGTGACGTAGAAGCAATTTTAACTATTGCATCAGTGCGCTAAGCAGGAAAGCCCCTAGCCACATGTAACATTAAAAGTTATAGAAGCAATGCCAATAGAAGAAGGAAAAACACTAAAAAAATAAAATAAAAAAGGTCAATATTATTTAGGCTCTCACCATCATGCACTTTATAAGCAACACAAAAAACCACATCTAGTACACTTTTCTCTTTACTATACTTTAGTGCTTGACACAAGTGATTGCAAATATTCTAAGTGCAGAAGCAGCAGGGGAAAAGCACTGCTTCTGAGTTTCATGTTTCTAAGATTATGGTGTTGAGAAAAAAAAGAACGATAAATTTGCAGTAAAGTGTAAGAACAGAGATGTTTCACTCCAGATTCCCCCGTTATTCACTATGTAGTCAATGAATTCTTGATGTCTGCTTTACTCTGCCTTTCTTTTAGCACCTGGGATTTTAGCTTGAATCCTAGAAATAATGGAAAAAAAGAGAAGGATTATATGGTCAGGCAGCTATTGCATTCCAGCAGATCCCCACTTGGAGTCTTATCCAGAGGTAATCTCTTTAGCTTGCATTCAGTGTGTTGTCGTAATGGGTGGACTAGAGTCTAGCAAGAAAAAGAGGTGATGCCCATCTATGTGTTCTTACAGGCCTGTAGTTGTAAATGGTCCAGGTTTGGGTGGTTCTTGTAACCATGGGATATGCCCAGTGATATTCTCTCCCTTTCATTATCCTACCATGGTCTATTTTCTATTGGAACCCAGGAATGAAATTTAAACAAAGAATTTTCAGTACAGACTTTTAGTCCTGCCCAAAGCTAAGGGTTTTGCAGATTCACAGAACTATTGGATGGAAAGGACCCCTGGAAGTCTTTGAATAAACCTCCTACCTGAGACAGGACTATTGCCAATGCTAGAACAGGTTGGCCAGGGCTTTGTCTTGCCGCATCTTGAAAACCTCCAAGGGAGGAGGTTACAGCACCTCCCTGTGTAGCCTGCTCTAGCGCTGTCCTAATCTCCTAGTGAAAAAGCTTCTCCTAAGGTCCAACTTCTACTTCCTAAGATAGATTTCCATTGTTGCTCCTTGTTATAACTTCTGCCACTACTGGGGAGAGTTTGGCTCCATCATCTTGTAACTTCCCATCAAGTACCCACAGGCTGCTATGAGATCATCCCTTAGCTACCTCCTTGCCAGGCTAAACAAGCCCACTTTCCTCAGCATCTTCTCATGGGTCACTTGTTCTCTGTTCCTCACCGTTCTGTAACCTTAAATTGGATACCTGTTGTTCAGTCAAACTTTGTAAAGCCATGGATACCAACTGCTGAGATGTATGGGTCTACCTTCTGGTCCAGCCATTCTGCTTCGGTAATTCCCGGGTGTTGAGAACTATGCTTAGACCCTAACTGTGCACTCGTGGATCCCACAAAAGCTTTTGATACAGGCAATGCATTAGGAACTAGAGCAGATTGCATCAAAAATTTCATCCAGGTCTTCTGTCTGTTCTATGGTGGTTTGAGACACTCAAGATCATAGTGCTTCCAAGTATTTGCTCTCTGTAATAGGGTGATGTTCACTTTGTTTATTAATAGTATTACTAACTTTAAAGGATGGAGTCCCTGAATGCAAAAACCCACGCTTGAGGAAGTCAGTGGGAAGGGAGTTAACACATTCTTTCTGGTTTGTCTTGGCCAGGTAGAGGTATGGACATCAGCCCCTGGCTGGACTGCTCCATCCGTGGCTCCCCCAAAGGGCAGGAGAGGGGAGAGAAGGGTGTAGGGTCACAGCTCTGCCTCAGTCTACGCTTATCTGAAAAGGACTGTGTTCCTCCAGGGATCTGCCCTCCTGCAGGGTCTTGCATGCCAGGAGCTCGGAGGACATCATTCATAGGGTATGTTGTCCCCGGGACCACCCAGCTCTTAGCCACCCCCAGTGCACCGCAACCGCACAGCAAGACTTCTGGTCAAGTCTGCTGCTGAACTCACTTTGCCACAACAGTGTTTATGTGGGTCCGCACCAGTCCCAAGTATTGATCAATCTGTGCCTGCAAAGAGCAAAAGGAGACCAAGTCAATCAGGCATCAACAAGGCAGAACGACCCAGACACCTGAACTACACTGTGTGGACAGACTTACCTGGTACTTGTCATATACAACAGGGAGAGTAAACATAGACACGACAGCTGAGGAGAAAAAGAGCACACTGTTATATTCCTGCCAACCAGATTCCTCCAGAGAAGAGACCTACTTCAAACAGCGACAAACACATTATCATGCCACTTGGACAGCTGATCCACCAGGGATCTTTGTATTAAAAATTAACTTTGCTCAAACCTCCCAAATACGGAATTTACCATTGCTCTGGGACTAGTGGCTGCAAAACCATATAACACAAATTAATTCTAGCCGGAGGGACAACAGAATGGGAATAATGAATATTTACTGGAAAGGGAAATAAAAGTTGATGGTTCAACTGTGGGGAAGGCACAATGAGGATAGGCTGTTTTGTCTAAGTAGAAATCACGAGGGAGGTAAAGATAAAAATAGATTTTAAAAGAAATGTTGATTTTTACCCATTATCAGAAGAGTCAGGCCATTGAAGAGGGCTCCCACGTAAGTCAGCAGCCACATTAATACTGCAAACTAAATTTAAGATGGATCACTACATCACCTCCAGTGTCAGCATAAGAAGAGGTTAGTTCACTTAACTAGCTAACATAATAGCACATTAGCCTTTTTTAATGTGTAAGGGGACTTGTTAAGTAAGGCACATTAGGAATACTTTTTCCGGGTGTATAAACCCCATTCTCCGTTCTGCTGTTCACTGCTTCTCACTCTCTTAGTGAGCTTTCATGTATATTTAGGGCTTAATTGCATACATTTAGAACTCTGCATTGAGCATGGCACAGGCAGATTTCTGCATCCAATTTTGATGATGACAGGGGTCATCCCACACAGGTCAATCACAGCCCCACAGTGATAATCCCAGTGACTGAAAACACTTGAGGCTGGGAGATGGGTACATTTTTCTAAAAATCTTCAGAAATTTAGGAGCCTAACCCATGACTGCTGTCTTAATGATCTTCCCTTTGCTTTGAAGAATGCCTACTTGGGTGTTAGGCTGAAAATAAATAATTATCTCAGCAGAGAGGGAAAGAAGACTTTCCTCCATAGCAGGAACTGCGACCATTAGAGGAAATCCAGATTAACAGAGGTATTAGAGGGCAACACACCATTTTGTGGCAAAGTCACACAAAGTATAACACAGAGATGTTTCTAGAACTGCGATGGAGCTAAGCTGGTGCTGCAACTTTTATAACTCCTGTATTACTGATCAATAAATTCAAATGCAGATTGCCAAACCTCTAAACTGCTGGAAGCAAGCAGTTTGGAAATCAAAAAGGAGAGCAACTTTTATATTTGGAGCTACACAAAACTAGGTTTTATGACAACACTGTCAACATCGGAAGCAGCACTTTGAAATGCAGATTGATCCTCGAGGGGTTAAAAATATTTAAAGCAATCCTACTTTTAAAGAATCCACGAGGTCCTGAACGAGAAAGAGTCTCCTCAGCTCTTTGACTGTGCTGTTGACGTATAACTGGAGACAGTCTGTGTATTTCTGAATCTGGTCCTGTGAAAGATTCATTTCCATCTCCAAGTAGGCTCTGCCAGAAATAGAGGTCCAGTTACAAACCCAGGCAGCTTCACCTCCTGTTCACGCTCGTGCCTGTCTATCCTGTCACTCCCTCCACCCCAGACCTCATTTCTTTGCACTGGAGCACCATGTTCCCCTTCCTGCAGGCACAGAGCCACCAGCACAGCCTTCGCCTTGCATGACCTGTCTCCCTGGGCAATCACAGGCTACAACAGGGCTGTTTGCCTTGCCCTATCCCCATGCAGAGCCTGATCTTCATAGGATCTCTCTCCTTACTCCACCCAAAGGGTGGTGGGGTTTCCCCACAAACTTCTGTGCAACACTGCTGCCGCAGAAGGGGACATCTCCTCCAGCTGGCAGCCTCTGGAGGAACAAAAGCTGCTGTCTGGCCACATGTCACCTTCAGCAGCGACACCCCCTTCTCTCTCCTCCATCCCTCCACCTGCCCTGCACCTCTCTGAGCTATACCTATGTCATGAGTCGCATCTCAGAACCAACCCAAGTGAAACAGAAGGAGCAGCACCCCAACAAGACTATTTTTCAGTGTGTTTTTGCAAACCAGACCAGTTCCGTGACCTGGTTTACCAACTTGTTGGCACAGCAGAGGAGAAAGGGTCGCTGCTCTCCTGGAGCAAACCACCCAGACCCTGCAGAGGGTGGTGAGAGCACCAGCATTGGCACTGGCACCATCACCTAGGGTAATGGATTGCCACATCACAGGCAAGCAGTGCTGGAGAAAAGATATAGTTTGCCTCTATGCCCAATAGAGTATGCCCAGAAATAATACTCCTCCTGCTTGCACAGATACTGTATTATCATTAGTTCTAATGAAATCCTTTTTCTCTGCTTAAAATTTTCTGGATCTTTTGAATTTCAATTAAAAATTCCCATGTCTCAGAGGACGATGGCTTTTGTGCCGTTTTTTTTCACCCCAGAATCTGAGCCAATACTGCCTTACAGCTCTTGAGACACTGGACAACAGAAAAATTATTTCCCCTGTTATGAGCAAGAAAATAATTTTATCCAGTATAAAGGCGGCAGCTAAAGAAACGTGAATTGCCACTGGGAATGGATCCTTTGCAAGATAAATGCCCCCTGGCCATGACTGCAAAGCACTCACTTGAAGGGGTGGCCCTCATCCGTCTTCTGCACAGCCTGTAGGACCGATTTGTAGATTCTGAAGCTAATGGTGGCTGAGAGGCCGGCGAGGGCCAGGTAGGCCACGACGCTGACAACGCTGAACTGAGTCAGGGAGAAGAGCAGCAACAGGAGGCTGCCAAACACGATCCCTGTCTGCTTGATGTCACGCCAGTACAACAGGTCGATAGCTGGGGATAGAAGACCAACATGTTAAAGGGAGGAGCTGGAAGCACATTGAGGATGGCCACCATGGCCACTGTGATGCTCGGAGTCCCTGCAGGAAGGTAAAGGGAGGAGTGATGCTTCTGCTCACATCAGCATCAACAGGAACTCCTCAACAGAAGCAGTGAAGTGACTTCAGCAACGTGCTGAGGAAATGACAACCAATGACCTACTTGAAAACATTGTATTTCATGCATCTGTGTCTGGGATAGATATGACAGATGAATATCTCCAACCACAGCACACTGGGTGTCTTGCAGCAGCAAGGCAAATGCAAGCTGGGGTTTGTGTTGTTGCTAGGGTTGTGTGGAAGTTTTTACCCTAACTTGCATTTAGGTACTCTGGAAACTGGATTTTTTTTTTTTTTTTTGGTTACAAGTCCAAATGCTAAATGCTTGATCAAAGCATTTTCAAGTTTTGCTTGTTGATAAATGAATGAGAAAGTTTGGGGTTAGCCACAATAAACCACTTTCCCATTCAAAGCTTTGACAATATGATTTTGTTATTTCCAAAGTTTTGAGAAAGGAGAAGACTCTTGGTTTTACTACTGCTTAATAGTTACATGGGTAGGAAAACATTTTTCAGTTGGGACCTTAAAATACAGAATAATTGCCTTTTGCTACTGCAAATCCAACTATCTTGGAAATATTAAAAAAAATCCACCCTTTCTGCTTGTTAGATAAATTTCCTTGTCTAAATCCATGGGAGGTGTTAGTTAGAATAAAGCAAGTGCAGAAAACCATTTCCAACCAATATATTTTTACATTTGTAAATCAGTTAATTTTGACAGTGTTTTTCACCCAGTTTGTATAGTTTATTCCAACCCCTCCAGCAAACGATCTTACCATCAGGAATAGCCGCTATAAAAGCAAAATTTTATGAAACGATTGCTGAATATCCAGTCCACAAAGGTAAATTTAATTTCTTTACACTGATAACCTGTTTCTGAGAGGACTCTTAATTCAGCCAAAGAACATGCTCATGACAATATAAACAAAACAGCTTTAATTTCACACACTGCACAAGTCCTTGAACAGCTTGAACACACCACCAGCCAAACAGATTTCATAGATGCCACTTGTCAAATCATTCTGAACAAAGAGTAAATTCAGGAAAACTGCAATCTGTCCAAAAAAATTTCACAAATACAAAAAGAAACAAAATTAATCCAGCCTAGTAGTTTTTATCATCTAATCTCCAAAAATTGTGAGTCACCACGGCATGTTTGCCTGGAGTCAATGAGCTATATTACTCATTACTATTACACAGATTAGCATTGCTTTTCGAAGTGATGAGCTTGAGTGCAAAAATTGCTATTGTATTACTGAGCTCTTTTCTCTTCATGCAACATTCACATCCTACTGTGTTCTCCATCAATATACACAATATAATATATCTTCCAAATTTTTAAGTGTCAGCATTCAGCACTGGATCTGTGATCATGAGCATGCATGAATAGATCTATGGACTGCAAGGAAGCCAAGGGATGAGGATCTTGGTGGTATGCGCTGGAGTCCTGGGTGCTGACTTTACAAATCGGGGACCAGACCAGAGTCTTTCCAGATACATGCCCAGGTTTCCTTCCTGCAGAAACCCCGGGGCATGGACTCCAAAATGCAGTTACCACAAAGTCAGAGCATGCACCTATGTCAGGAAGTTTAGCGGCAGACCCAGATGTATTGATGCAGGCAGTTGGAGCTCCACCATTGCTTACACTGTTGAGGTGCTTGAGTGTGCGAATTGCAAACCATCCTTAAAAAATGGTATCCAGAACACAAGTGTTAGCTTTTACCATTTTTCATACTCTTTTTTCAGTCAAGGCACCGCAAAATTCTGCAGCACAGCACAGCAACTGGTGTGCTTTCGCCAGCAGGCATTTGGACAGCAGGTATTATTCACAGCCTGATCATTTTTATGCTTAGAAATGCCTCTGTCAGAGGACAGTATCAGAAATTTATGCAAATCTCACTTTTTGAGATACTTAGATTTTCTATCACACAACACATTCACGTTAAATGAAATGAGCACAGGTGAGCTAGCTCAGGATGCTGCTTGTGGAACATCATCTACTGATGAAACAAAAAAGGCACGCACCAGGGTAAAACACTACCTGGGGTGTAGGCAGTAGACAGGCAAACAAACAAGAGCTGAGCCAAAAAATACAAAAGCCCACTTCAGTAGACATCACTGAGACAATGCCAATGATGATAAGACCCAAAATGAGAAACTAAGCCTTCGCTCTTTCTTTCTAGGATCTTCTGCCTCCTATTCCTGCAGACTGGAAGCAGGCTGTATTCTCTCAGAGATGCCAAGCTGCATTTTCTTATTCCCCTCAACAAGGAGGATGCTGAACGACTCAAGACAGATTTGACCAAGTGTGTCTATATCCTGAAACTTGTGCCTTTCTGCCATGAAATGACTGGGATATTTACTAAGCTGTATCAGGTAAGGAAAGGCTTGTCACAACTCAGAGCAAGATGGACAGAAGCCAAATGACACAGCTCTGGGGATATGTGCATGCACGAGAGAGGAGATGAAAAGACAGCTGGCCTCTTTCACCAGCCAAATGATACCTGGGAGAGAGGGATCCTGTGTCTTTGAGACCCGAGGCAAATATTCCCATGTGCATGCAAAAAATATGTGCCAACTGCTACGTGGATAATCTCAGCACAGAGGAGGCAGACAAAAGTTGAATGAT
Organism: Burhinus oedicnemus; assembly: GCA_008921705.1. Classification (NCBI taxonomy): domain Eukaryota; kingdom Metazoa; phylum Chordata; class Aves; order Charadriiformes; family Burhinidae; genus Burhinus; species Burhinus oedicnemus. The sequence goes on from VFFE01004755.1 coordinate 166,924, forward strand.
TTTTACGTGGCTCCCCCAGTGCCCAGGTGCAGCCTGGGGACACACACAACCCCCTACCCATCGCCTGCAGTAGGTCAGTTAGGATTTTCAAGGGCAGGAACCAAATCTGTCTTCCCCTCGTCTCCCTCGCAGGGACAGGGATCTGCTGCACTGCTGCCGTGTCCAGCTGTTCGGGCAGGATTTGCTGCTCCTGCATCCATTCCTTCCCCTGTCCCTTAGGGAGAAGGGGGTGAGCCAAACTGCCTTGCAAAAGGGAGTGCAGGAGGGAGGTGAACCTCACGGCTCCTTGAACAGGGAAGGGAGAGAAGGAGAATCCAGAGCTAGAAATCCGTGGAGACTTGTGGGGTCCAGCCAAGGTCCACGGACTTCCCTGAAAAAAGCACTTTTTTTTGCCAACAGGCCTCAGGGATTTGAGCTGTATCAGTTCCCCTGGAATTTAGATACTGTGAAAACACCTGAGCTACGTGTCAGAGCCATGTCTGGTCCTTCAGTTGCATCTTCGGTCACTTCAAAGGCTTTTTACGTTATTTTTGTCCTGCATTTCCTTATATAAACAATTCTTGCTTAAAAGTGGGCAGCAGTGCACCGAGTGCAGAATTCCCTAGCTGGGATCCTTTGCCTGGCTTCCTCAGGGTGCCAGTTTCTCCTGTAACCATTTACACCAGAGCAAAAGCACCGATCACATCAGTGTCTGGTGTTGTAAATAGATACCAAGGGGCAAAGTAATGAGAAATCTGCTCCTTCACCATCAGATGAACGCAGGGATGGCTGCATCAATGCCCTCCACACTCTTTTTTATTCTGAATGGGAATGAAAACGAAAGATGAGGTTGTTCACCACATTTGTATGTCTGCTTTGAGTTTCACGTCATCCTATATTCATATAAAACTAATTCAGACAGCAAACTACTCCCTCAAACACTCACTGACCCCGTGGGTTTACTGCCCTTCAACAGGTCACAAAATATAAATGGTGGTCTGAGTCTTTGATGAAGGGTAGCTGCCTGTTCGTGCCTGCGCTCCCTTCCTTTGCATGCCGAAGAGACAACCACCCAGGCTCAGACCAGCCTCCCCAGCACATAGGGATGCTGTGAGTACGAGGACGGCAGGGCCAGGAGCTGAGCTGGAGCTGCACACCTTCCCACACATACCTCTGCAGAGCCACTTGCCAGCACACGCTGGCCCCACGCTCGGCCAGGCTGACAGGCTTTGAGTCTGGCTCTTATGTAGGTACAGTGTTCCCCAGATATATTAGAGGACAGGGGATCCCTCACAGCACGAGTTAATGACATAATAATTAAATACTTTGGTCAATCCTTTATGAAAAATTGCCCCACAGGGAAGGAATAAAAGGTCCTAGTGCGGTCAAGGGTCCTACAAGTGCTGGGTGTGTTGCAGACAGCATATGTGTGTGCGTGTGCATGCACGGCACAGCCCAGACCTGACTACAATGGCATGATTCTGAGCAAAGCACACTGAATATGCATGAAGCAGGAGACTGGTGCCACGTGAGCCTGTCGATATGTGATGTGCATGCAGCTGGACAGTGGGTCAATCTGCCTGGCTAAGCAAGATAAACTTCTGAGAGCCAAAACACCAACTTCGGACCATCTAAGGTTTGCAGCTAGGATTTGCAAACAGGGTTTTGGAAAACAGGCACTGAAATCAGCCTCGGCTTTGCTGAGGTTTGGCTTCTTTCTGTTTTGAAAATCCCAACTCTAAAATCCTGACCATGCCCATTAACATGCAGAAGCTGTTCAGCTGTAGCTTTCCGTGATCTCCCTTTCACCTCCTGGGAGAGAGGCAGTGTTGGTCACTTTGCACTCTTTCCAGCACAACACACCAGAGCTCTGGCTCATTTGTGGAGGTATAAAAGGACTCTGGGTTTTGCCAGAACTGCCTCAGACTCAAAAGTATTTGTATTTATTAACGAAGACTTGCCAGCCATCTTTAAGACAGCAGTACTGCAGGTCACTGCAACTGCCTTTGAAGAATTTTTCTGGAGAAGCATGTCTGATGAGCTATTTATCTGAAAGTATGGCCTGCCCGTGTTTTTTAACTGACAGCAGAACTTGTAAAATGTTACTCAAGCAACCTTCTATTTGAAAGAAGTCGTTTTCAAGGGTGCCAAATCAGTGTCTCAGCTATACTTTATGGTATAATTTCATCTCATTAAACTAATGTGAGTCCTCCATTTGGGGCCAACCCCCAGACTAATGATGCACAAAGTTAAAAACTCTGACACAGGCAACCACTTGTTAGTATGAGGAGCTGGTAAATACCCATGTTTGCGAGGCAAGCTAAAAGTAAACTCACAAATACATGTAACAGTAGCAGCATGTAATGCCTGTGCCAGCAATGAACTGCTCCTGAGTACAGTGCCTGAAATCTCTCCCAGCTCTCATCATGGCTTTCAGCAGAAAATGTTTCTGCTCCTCAATATTTGGCATCTAAAAAGCCGGAAGACAGACCTGGGGGCTGGAAAGGGCAGTGCTGAAGGCAAGGGGTGAATGATTTGAGACGGTCAAGGTGGACTAAGTAGTGATGTTCCTGAACCCATTCTCCTCAGGACCTGGTGGAAACATGAGGACTGGGCTCTGGTGGTTTATGTGGTCCACAGAACCACCATGGTGTGAGGCAGCAGCAGCCCAAGGCTTCTGAACAGAGATCCCAGAGGGAGAACAGAGGGTCCAAACCAACTTGTAACTAAAATGTCCTCCCACCTTCAGACTCCTGCATGGTTACATTTTTGAAAAATACTTTTGTAACAGAAAAGAGGATCTTTATATTCCATGTCTCAAAGAAAGCATTTTAAGATGAAAATTAATGAAGATCAACTGAGCACAGACTGGACAATTCACATCTTTCACAGCTTCTCCCCCCCTCCCTCTGAAAACCTTTGTTCTCTCCTGACTTTGCAAGTTTTTCCTCTACTGCAACAACTGTATGAAAAATGAACATGCATCAAGCAGTATTTACATGGAAGTTTTAGTACAAAAAGTGTGTGCAAAACCCTTGTATCCAGCCTTCAAATGAGACCCGTGGGCCTTGATGATTGAATAAAGGGTTATACGCCCTTCAGCATAGTAATAACACCCTTGTATGTGATCAAGCTGCCCTCCCCACAATGGAGGTCCCATTGGGCCTCCTTAGGAGGTAAAATCAATGGGTTGTACAGTTTCATTCCCTATGTAATATTAGTACTATTGAGAAGTGAGAAAAACACACAGCCTTTAATTCTGTATACAGTGTAATATTATGACTTCATAAATACAAATTACTTCATAAGTCATTTCTCAGACCTACTGGCAGTGAAAAGATCAGGAAACCTAATTTAAGAAGGGCAGTCTTGTTTATAGCATTGTCACAACAATATTTGACAACAAATGCAACAGAGCTGTAAGTCTTTCAATAGAAGTAAATATTGCTCACAGTCAAAGAATTCCAGTTTGCAGCTTTAACCACAGACTGCAGGACCAGGCTTTCCCTTTTCTCTCCAGTGAAGGATCCAATGTGGCCTTTGCTCCTCTCCCCACAACAGATCTGATTCAAATGTAATACAGATGGATACACCATTTAATGAGCAGTCTGGTGCCTTCAGGAGACTGCTGTAATTAACAGAACCAAGACAGAATATCTGTGCTGTTTCATGAGGCATCTCTCCTTACCCTTTATCTCCAGCCTTGAGGGATCTCTCCATGCTCCTTCTACCTCTTGTACACACTTAGTTCATTAACCTCCTGTCCTCAGTTCAGCTTTACATCTTTATCACCCACCTGCCCCAAGACTCAACCTGAAAGTTCAGACTTTCTTGCTCCCCAAACCCTGATGAGGGGAGACCTGGAGCAGGAATAGGACCAGGGAAAAGGAAAAACTTGATATAGCATGCGCCCCATGTTATATCCTACTCCATCTGCAAGATCAAGACATGAGCAAAAAAGTATTGATTAATTGCCTTATGTGAAGCACCAGAGTGGACTTGTGTAGACAGAAGAGGATTGGCAATAAGAAAATCAGCCCTACAACCATGCTGCACACAAGTCTATTGTAGTTTATTAGTAGTATTAGTATTTCTTAGTATTAGTATTACTATTATTAGCGTTGTTATTATTCTCATTTTCACGAGAGGTGCTTTAAGACCAGAATTTAACATAGCAGCACGAAAAGCCTCCTCCACACAGCTCCTGCTCATCAAGCCATATCACTACCTGCCTTGGCCAGTTTTTATGGAGGGTATTATTGCTCTCACCTTAAGCGAGCAGAAACCAAGGAGACCAAGCAGAGTCCCTGAATGCAGTCCCTGAATGCACAAAATGCTATGGAAATGTTAAAATTTTCCTTTCTTATGAGGAAAGGCTGAGGGACTTGGGTCTTTTTAGTCTGGAGAAGACTGAGAGGGCATCTCATCAATGCTTATAAATACTTAAAGGGAGGGTGCCAGGAGGATGAGACCAGTCTTTTTTCTGTGGGGCTCAGTGACAGGACAAGAGGTAATGGGCACAAACTTGAACATAGGAAGTTCCATCTATATATGAGGAGGAACTTCTTTACTTTGAGGGTGGCAGAGCACTGGAACAGGCTGCCCAGAGAGGTGGTGGAGTCTCTGACTCTGAAGACATTCAAAACCTGTCTGGACGCTGTCCTGTGCAACCTGCTCTAGGTGACCCTTCTCCGGCAGGGGGGTTGGACTAGATGATCTCCACAGGTCCCTTCCAACCCCAGTGATTCTGTGATTCTGTGAGATGCTCCTGGATCAAAATAATATACCTGGACTGTTCCTAACTCTATCCAAACATTTGAAAATCTGCAGATTTTCAAAATGAATGGCTCAGACCTATGTTATTTGTGAGAATTAAATATGACATGGAGAGAGTATCCCTTCTGATATCAAAAAAGCCTCACCAAACTCACTTGCAGAGACCTAATGAAAGCAAAAGCAGTCCTCCAATGTAACCTTCAGCTACTGCCCCATCATCACCCTCTTGCTAGAGTTTAAATTACCCCTCAGGGAATACCTTAAAATAATCTTACTTTTGGTTAATTTTCTCCTTGTTCTGACAATGAAAGAATATTGTCCATCCATTCTTAAAAGAAAAGAAAAAAAAAAAGACACTCAGACATGGCACAGCATGTGTGCAGAGCACATTTTGGCAGAGCTATTGAAATCTCACTGATTTTTCAGTACCACCTAGGTCAAGGTGTTTGTTGGGATGGTTGGCAGTTGAACAGTGTGAAGCTTGTCTAAGAGAGTTTGTCCTCTGATCTTGCAGTAATATTGCCATCTCCAGGAATGCATTTGAGGAAGGATTGATAAAATCTCTGCAGCAGCAACAAAAAAATCAAAGAAAATCTGGAAGTGGAAAAAAAATCTTGACAAATTTCATTGAAATTTCACAGGAAAAACTGTGAAATTAGGAAGTCAATTCCTCATAAGTTAGTGTAGGTTTATGAAACTATTAGAAAAATTGGTTACATCAGATGATGACAGGTTGGATAAGGCTTTGAGCAATCTGGTCTCGTAGGAGGTGTCCTTGCCCATGGCAAGGGGGTTGGAACTAGATGATCTCTAAGGTCCCTTCCAACCTAAACCATTCTATGATTCTATGACTTGGTTTCAAGATTTTAGCTTGACCAAGGACCAACCAACAACTGGGACAGATCCTGACCTGCTGAAGAGAGAGCGAGCTCATTTGAGCAAGACAAGTGGATCCTAGCTGAGAGTTCAGCCCACAATATCGTCAGGAAAGCACTATAGGTACCAAATTGACTTGACCAAAATGACTTAAATTATATTCTCATGATAATAGCTGTAATTAGACAGACTTCAGAACTGTCAACAAGATTATAGATTAATAGCATGCATCCATATTATTGCCATTGAACTTCTTTACCAGTTTTAAAGTGGTGAACATTGCCACGAATAGTTGGTGTGGCTTCTCGGCACCCTTTGGAAACCAGTTGACGTATCAATCAAGCAAGGAAGCTGGAAACAGCTTCCAAGAAAATGCTAGTCAATAACTCGAGTCCCAGCAGGGTTACGTCAGCTAGATGAATTTGTTGAAGTCTGCAGTCATTTTCCACAGTAAGTTATAATTGTAATGTGAATAATATTTAGGAACATTTCTATGAATGGTTCACAGGCCATTTTCTCTGGATCTTTCAGATTTTCTTTTTAAATAAGCCTTGCAGGAGGTTGAAGCTGCAGGAACAAGCGTATTGCTTATGACTACGCAAGAGCTGGCATGTAGAAGAAATATTGGAAAAGGGAATACTCATTGGGACCAGTGTACTGACATCAAATAGCTCCACTGAGCTGGGGTGCCAAGACCTTCCTAATCCACAGAAACCTCTTCAGCAACGTGTGGTGATGAGTCCTGTTGAGCCAGGCTGAGTACTTGGGGAAGGAACGGAGACCTGCTCCACCACCTGAACCTGGAAGCACACCTCATTCCGCAGCTCCCCTCTGGAACCTGCGCACTGCGATGCGTCACACAGCTGGCATTGGCTATACGTTGTTACACAAAGGCCCACATCAGCCAGCATGGCCAGTCAGAAATGTTTCTCTGCACACTCATGCATTATGCATGGCTCCATCCCAGCCTACTTCAAATGCATCACCTTCCAGTGCGAAAGATGACTTGGGTGTGGAAGTCGGCTGCAATTCCCCAAAGCCGCCAATGATAATATTTTGAATGAAGCATATGCCCAGCAGGGGCGAATTACTCTCCCACTCCCCCAAGGGACTGTATCATGATCTACCATTGACATAATCATGCTGTACCTGCAGGACAGATAGGTAAAATACATTGCAATATTTCTAAACGTATGTAGCAGCTTCATTGCAAGGAAAGTAACAGTATGTAGATGCAGTGGGGTAAAGCCAAAGCTTCACCAAGTGGCCCTGCAGCTTCTTAAGATCCCCACCCAATTTTACGCCAATTAAAAGTACTATAAGGGCAAATCAATGATACAGCTAGTTGCAGGCTTGACTGTTTCTTAATTAAAACTTATGTTAACCTCAACGTTGTTTTTCCATAATTTCAGTAAAAATGTGCTGTGTATTTACTGAGGTTTGTGTCTGCATCTGTTACATTCACAGACATATTCCAGAGTTTTCAGAGGCAAACCATAATTCCATTGATAATGAAGTTGGCAAAATTATACAACTCCAGGTTTGCATGAAACTGATATTCTGGGTTGAGACAGAGACTACATGAATAATAGATATTAAAAGAATCAATGAATCAAGTCTTTAGTCTTCATTCTTCTGAATTTTAAATTCTTTCTATTTTATCTGGGACTGATCAAAGAATTTTGCTGACAGAAATAATATTCTATGACTATTTCATGTTTTCTGCAGGATCAGTTTTGATTCATAAAAACACCACCCAAGGAAAAGAAAAAGATATGCAAATGATGTGGAAGTGAGGCAAGTGATTTATTTTTGCTGCGTTGATTTTTTCAGATCTGTTTTTTTTCAAATCAGCATGGGACATATTGTGTCATTTCATTTTCAGCAAATCTACCTTGTGGTTTAAAAAAGGAGAGCACAGGAGGAGAGAAAGCCCACTATTATTATTAATTATTAATTCAACAATAGCAGTATGCGCTTTTTATTCCCACCTTTTTTAAATTTATAAATAAATATTATCTTTTTCTGATAAACAGGGCAAATAGTTAGTTTGCCTCTAAATACAGGTGGTTCAGCAATCTGACTCAGCAAATTACTGTTTTTATAAGGATCAGCAAAATACTGAGCCTTTTTGGAAACAAACAAGAAAACCAAACCCCACTTAATAAGAAGTTTATATGCAAAGCTCAGCTGAAAAGACCCTGAAGTTTGGTTGAGGCTCTCCCATATGAGTTTAACGAATCATATAATCCTACGGAAAACCCTAGCCCTTGATTAAGGTATGGAAAGCCTGAGCTGCTGGAGGCTGGCATTTAACAGGTGCATCTGTTTACTTTCCAGCTACCCATCTTCCCTAAAAAATCCTCAGATGATAAATAGAATTAGGTGCTGAATCATGATTGTAAAAATATCAAGTTCCCCAAAGACAAGTGTCTGTCTGAAAGATTTCTCCCTCCCTTCCCTCCCCAAAAAACACTAGGTAGGTTTTCTGGCTTCTGTTACATTGAGCTGCGTTTATGAAACTATGTCTGCAAGCATCCTGGACCCATCTTATAGCATAAGATGATGCTATAGAGTAATCTCTCTCCCAGGGACCCTGTTCTGAGCATCAACATCATGTGCTGTCTATTCAGCATAAACATGCACCTTAAAATTAAAAAATACATTCAAACAAAGCCTGTCCGAAGCAGGCAGCAGCCTGCCCAGCAGGATCAGCCGCTAGCTTTTCTCCCTCTAATCTGCCCTCCGAGCAGCGTCACAGAGACTGTCTTTTATCAAAACAAAGGCTGGATGCTGGCTGGGAAGTGTGAAGCTGACTAAAAATGGCTGAAAAGCTGTCCGAGGCGCCCGGGAAGGTAGCCAGCCCCACCCAGCGCAGACACCGACCCGCTCAAAATAAGCTGAAAATAAGCCCAAAAGGGAGATGCTATTGTTCCCCTCGCCTACTCGGCAGCACGACAACATCATCACAATATTTTGCCCCCGAACGGCTCAGCAGACTGCTGCAAAGCACCACGAAGGGATTCATTTATATATTCTTTAAAGCATTCCTACATCAAAGTACGAAGTGGGTGGCAATGCCGCGGCTGCCTCGGTGCTATCGCACTTCTTGCCGAAGCTGCGTTTTCTTTGTGTCGACGCTAGGCTAAGCCCTCGCTATGGGTGTGGCCGTGGGCAGGATGCACCGAGGCGCCCAACACAACCGCCTCGAACCCTCGCCAGCCTGAGCAGGCACAAATTCACCATCGCCCGGCTTTCCTAAAGCCCGAAAGGTATGAAATCATGCCAGCGGCAGCCCGACGGAGAGAGTCAGGGATGAGAAATGATACCGCTAACACCAAGGGCGGATGCTTTGGGAATGAGCTGTAAGGTGGGAAGAAAGGTCCCGGTATCCTGGATACTTTCAGGGTGAGACAGCTGGAGATGGGAGAAATACATTCAAATAACAGAATTAAGGGCTTTTTATCTTGCTTTCTTAAATTAACCCCAAAGAAAAGCTTCACGGGGAGGGAAAGAAAACAGCATGCAAAGGCCCACAGGTGAACAATGCAAAAATGGATGGATCCTGCCTTTGCCTCCTCTGACATGCAGTCCTTCTAGCATGCAACACTAGAATAGATATAATACCCTGACATTTCCAGTTGCTCCAAAGACAGTCCATCTTGGTGGAATCGGCACTGGCTTGCATCTCGGAGAGCTGAGGAATTGCTGGTCCTTTCGTCGGAGGCACTGCGTTACCAGTCAGGCATTCCCGAGCATGGGTGGGTTAGCGGGTATCGCTCCCGTCTCCCCGCTCGGCTCCGGACTGATGCTGTAAGCAGCACAGGCGGAGGGGGGAGGGCATATTGTATGCGCTGCGGTCTCCACTGCAGCAAATCAGCAGTGTGATGTGGTTGCCCTAGGGAGCAGGCTCCTTTGAAAAGGGGATGCAGTCCCTTTTCAAATCAAAAGCTTGCGCTCGGCGGCTTAGCCTCCTAAGCCATCGAAATGGTTAAGGCAACCTGATGGCAAAGAAATAAAAACAAATCGGGTGTCAGTGGAGGGGGGGCAGGGGGGCGGTGAGCAGTGTTTCCTATGTGGCTGTATGGCTGTGGTTGTGACTATTCATGTTCCAGAAATTTCTTGAGAGTGATGAAATCTGGTGTTTTCTTCATTTTTTTGTGAAGGCCAAATTTTGCCCAACCCCTCCAGGTTTTGATGCCCCCCTCTCCTCTGCCCAGCTGGGTGAGGCTGGGGAGCAGGCAGGAGAAAACCAAGCGCAGGATCTGACCCCAACAGAGCAACCCCTGTTTTGCTATTTTTTTTCAAAACTGTTCCAGAAACAGAAGAAAATAGCAGAGTACCCACACCACCGGGGATCACCCTTCTCCCCCTGCAGGCATGAGCACCTGCAGGCACGGGGTGACCTGCACGGCCCCCCAGCCCCTCACGCCAAGCCCTGCTACAGCAGGATGCTGAGGACCACAAGCTGCGCCCAGATTAGGGTGTGCAGGGTATGAGCACTGCCTCCTCCCGCTGCTCAAAATGCTGCATAAACCAGGATTTGAGGTGTAAGAGTGCAGGTATACAGGACAATTTGTGAAAAAGCAGGTGCTCTCTGTAGTAACTGTGAGCCCATTAATGGCTGAATTTTAACAACAGCCCTTACACTCCTCCCCGGGTAAAACACTGCCCTTGCCTCAGTTTCCCCATCAATAAATTACTGTAAGTAGCCTTGCAGAGATGTCATAACTAAGCAATGGCCATGCAATACTTGGTAAATACTTGGAAAGAAAATGTTTTACATCCACCCAACTTATTTTTCAGATTTTGGGGAGTGGGGTGGTTATTAATCACAAAGAAGCTCCATGAAAATTTGCCCCATTTCACTGAAAACTGACCTGAGACCCAGCATATCAGACTTGGTCCAGTCATCATTGGCAGAATGTTCCCAAGTGGGGACCTCTCAGCTCTGAGGTTGTATTTAATCTTTTAGATCCTGCTAGTTTATGAAATAATCTTACTTTAGCCATGTCATACTGAGTTTAGCTTTCTTATATGGAAACAGACACCAGCACAGACACAGTGGGTCACGTACACATCAACATGGGGAACAGAGTTTGAACCTCTCTGCTCTTTTGGCTCCAAAACCAAACGGTCTTTAATGCCTGAGTTAACAGAGATCTGCTCCAACTGGCAGTAGTAGGTCACTTATCCTTCCCTCAGGTAACTCATCTCATAGAAGAAAGCCACAATTTAAGGAAAGATTCAGCACTGTCTGATCTTAACATTTACTGAGGAAACTCTGCTGGGATTATGGAGGTCAACAGCTACTGTTCATGTTTCAAAACCATCTTTGAAATCCCCCAAAAGACTTGCTCTAGGCCTGAATCCAGCATCTTCAGTCCCCTAACAGGGAAATAATTAACTAATTGGTGCAGAACTGGTTTCAATTGTCATTGCATATAGTAAAATTAAATCATCTACAAAAAATGTTACAAGTCTTGATTTTGTGTTCTTCCTGGCTTTGTTAAAAAAAGGAAGAAACAGGTTGGCAAGGGATGATTTCTCAGCATGAACTGATTGGTTTAGACCCTTTGCAAGAGCAGAAAATATCCCTAGTGATACGTTTTGCTCTGCACACTGCTTTGCAGCTTCGCAGCTCTGCAATGGGGTTCCCAGCACCAATCCATAATACAAGGTATTTACAAGCAGTGCATATAAAACAGAGCCATCATTCACATGAAACTCTTAAATGCTGGAGTCCCTGAAAAAAAGCCAGAGACCTCAAACTCAGTGCATCAGTGAAACTCATGGCTATCAGGCATGTACCACCAGGAACACAGCAGTGAGAAGACACAAAATCTCTGCTCAGTCTCACTGTAACCCACATTTCTCAGTCAAGCATAAAAGACAAATTCCTTTTGGACAGAAAAGTGGTCCATGTACTTTTAACATCCCAGTGTTGTATGAAACTTTCCTTCATTGTTGGTAGGGATTTTTCTTGCCTCAGACTTCAGGTCTCCATCTCCTTCCCCAGGCTACCAAAATGAACCATACCATTCGTTTTCCTGCTTAAATTCTTACTTTGCTTTGGAAAAGTATCTCTTCAGACCTGGCCCATGTGATTGGACTGTCCCACAGTACTTCCAGAGCTATTTTAATTCATGGGCACTAGAACCTATCACTTTACCACCAGTAACAAAACCAATGCATTTGTGTCAGAAACAGAACTGAACTGGAACTGTGAGATGAACATACTTAGAAAATGCGAATGGGCTAAGAAGGTCTTCCAGCATGCACTCACTTTTCCCAGGAGCAGAGTCAGGTGAGGGACAGAGGCAGTGCCTGGTATTAACGCTGTATGTGTGTCTGCATAGACTTGCACAAAAAGTTTAACAAAATCCCCATCAGCACTGGGTGGATCTAGGATTAAAATGGCAATTGATAAAAAATGCATTTCTACAATGAGAATTTAAATTATGTATTCAGTAAGTAGTGAGCCAGAATTAGGACTAAGGAGTTGGCCACCAATAGACTGAGGGTGAGAACTACTTCTTTGTGACAGAACTAAACCAGGACCACCAACTAAACATTTACTGAGCAGACTGGAAGGCACAAATAAGCATCGCACTGCCTGGATCTTCAAAGGGTGAGACGTGCACAGGTCAGAGATCTTGGCATTAACTGCAGGATACTGCAGTGTTGGTGGAGAGTTTTCCTGCAATCGTGAATAGAAGCAGGATTAAAAGCAGTAAGTGGAATTTGCTTCCCTTCCCTTCAGAGCACTGTCCATGGGAAGCCTCCTTCTGCCACAGGATGTTACTGAAATGATTACAGATTTTAAGACGTTTTAGAGAGGTCACCTAAAGCTCAGTGTGGATGGCACAGCCACAGGCTAAGTGGGCTCATCAGCATTTGCCTGTTAAGTAGCTCTGCTGGAGATAATGACCCATGTATGTAGGATGTGTGAAGAAAGGACTCAGTAAAATAAAGTTACCTGGTTGCTTTCAGCCCATCCTAACCTCTCATTGAGGGAAACCTCTGGCCAAGTTAACATATAACTTGTTTAAGTAGGGTATTGCTGTCTGCCTCATTTATTTCCATCCCTCCAACCCCAACAGGGATTGCTGGATGAGGTGCAGACTGCAGCTCAGCAAAGGACATGGGCACCCTGCTGTGCTGTGTGGGTGTCGTGGTTTGGGCCAGATTGGCCCAATCAGGCGGAACGACAGATGCTCATTCTCCTGCCTCACTTTGAAGGGAGGCAGGAGAGAGAGAAGAAAGAGGCTTAGGAGTTTAAAAGGAACTAAACTACTTTAACAAAATATTCAGAATAAAATAAAAAAGAAAATAATTAAATATATACAAAACCGTATCAAGCTCCCAGGATGACAATCACATCACCAGCAGGCACTGGGGAAGTCCCAGACTGGACTACTCAGTGACGGACGGGAACTGGATTCCGGATCTGGATTTTGGATCGGGATCAAAGGCAGACAAACAGGCAGAGTCCTCCTCGGATGCCGGCCATTGAAGAAAGAGGGCTGACCCTTTGGTCCCTCAGCTTTTATACTGAGCATGAGGCAGATGGGATGGAATACCCTGTGGGTCAGTTTGGGGTCACCTGTCCTGTCCGCTCCTCCCCGCAGGGTTGACCCCTCTACGCTTTTCTGCTTCCGACCCTCCAATGGGGCAAATAACAACGTTAGCCGGCCTTGGTCGTTAGAGCAATCAGTATAAGCAAGAGCCTCTCTGCATCCCATTCCTTGGCATCAACTATAAACATGGGTCTTATCACTCTGAGAGCAGTTTGCTGCATAACGTGCAGTTAATTTCAGTAGTGAGAAGAGGCCTAGCTAAAAAGTAAAGCTACTGAATAAAACTGGTCTTGTTTTACCTCAAACCAGGACAGTGGGCCCCCAGGGTTGTGCTGCTTACAGAGACACAACAAGCCCCACATCAGGATTAGCTCTCCAGCTCTACCTTGCTTCCCTCCAAAGGTCCTCCCACTTCCACAGTGACCCAGCCTGCCCGTGCACCACTGATGAGCTCTGATGAGGTCAGAGTTAGCAACACTGAAGGCTTTTTAGGTAAATATACTTGAATTGACATACCAGTCCATAGGAGCTTGGAAGTATCCACTGTTATACCATGGGAAGGATCACACATGGCCCTAAACTTCAGGGCTGTCCCTTAACAATCCTGCTGGAGGGCAGGGTGGAAATCAGCATTGGTTTCAAAGAATATTTAATGATAACAAATTCAAAGATAGAGCTGAAACCGTTGCCAGTTCTGCTCTAAGTGCAGTGACTTTGAAGACACTTTGGACTGATTATGTTTTTCAGAACAGCGCTCTGCATCACTCCACGTCAACGCATCGTGGGACACATTGAGGGCAGCGCCAGATCTGCAACGTGGTGCTGTAAGATCCTGACATTTAGCACTTTAGGAGAACAATAGCATTAAAGGAGATCATTGGGTTTTTCCTCTAAGCTAATTTGTTCTTAACATTAGCAACAAAAATAGAGGGGATGCTATTTTAAAAGTTGCATTAATGTATCTGGAAGCTCTAAAGAGCAACGGGGAATTTTTGCCTGAGTACTCCAAGCCAAGGGCAGCCAGCAATTACATTTTCGTGAGGAGGCTGTCAATAGCAGAGGGATGGGCCAGATCCTGGCTCTGCTCTCATCCTTCCCGCAGTCTTGCACTCATTCTTGCACAAGACATTTTCTGGGCTGCAGAATCACTCTGAGGCAGCTCAGGTGAAAAGGCCATGAGCTAGGAGATGCTGATGGCTATTTCAGGTCCATCACTATTCACAGTCTAGGTGGTACATAGACAGCTCTGTCCTTGCTGTCTTTTGCTCCTGGTCTTTGCTGTTTTCTCTTAGGAGATTAATTACTTATTTTCTCAGGTCTTTAGACCACAAAAGGAATCAATAAACTGGTAAAAAAGACGATACAGTCCTAAACTGGTGCAGTTTAAGTCTGGAGCTGAATACTCGTAACAAAAGAAACCGTATGTCCCAGCATGTCACACAATGTTCTAGCTTCCCTGAGATTTCTTTTAGAAGTCTTGAAATGCCTAGGTTTATGAGGGTTTTTTAAAATCACCAGTCAAAATATTTGGGTTGTTCGGAAGGGCAAGAAGTGTGTTTTGAGATGTGTTGCTAAGCTTTCGCTCTGCTGCCTCTGTTTCACTTTCTGCTCAGCAGCTCTGTTTTTCATGCCCAGTTTTGCTTTAAGTCTGAGATTATCATAAGGTCTTCGGCAACAACCATGTGACATGAGTCAAATGAGCAGGTGAAAGAATCGGGTGAGAAATACTTTGCACTTGCTTCCCTCCTCAGGAATGAGGTGGCCTTTCTTTGAATCCTAGTAAATGAACTGTCTGGGGGGAAGTCCTTAGATTTGGTGCTTGCTGTCAAGAAACAATTTTCCATTTTGGTTATTGAACTGTTGATGTGCAGTCCCTTAGCGAACCTGGCACAGATCCTCTTCGTTGGCCATCTCAGAGATGGCTGGTGCTTCTGCAGTGCCATTTGAGCTCACTGACTACTGCAGGCAACAGCAGGTCTAACACATAAGAATAAATTTTGATTTACTCCTGGCTCTTCAGCAGTGGATAATTTCTCTTGTTTCTTTAATGTTATTTTTGAACCGTGAGGATCATAGAAATGAAGGCTCTATTCCTGCCATTGACCTAGAAAAGTCTTCTGATTCTTTCCAATGGGACTACTTTTTTCAGTTGCTGGGAACCTTAAAATTGGGTGTTTCTTTCCTCTGGAGGAGGTAGTTGGTACATCTTTATTCCTCCTTTAAGATTTGACCAGTAAAGCTGATGAGACCCTAAAACTCTGGCTGACCTACTGCATTCCCCCATTAGAACAGGCTTTTATGGCGCTTGCAGCCTACTCCCATTTTCAAGCCTGCTGCTTTTAAGCCTATGCTGCTAAATTTGTCTCCCTTACAGCATTGCTGGTGCTGCAGCTGGCATTATTAATTCTATTTCATTAACTGATCTTCCTAATGGACTGGAAGACAAAAGAGAAGACAGTCCTGAGACCACAGTGTGGCTGGGCCTCAAGAGATCTATCATCAGTCCTCGGCATCTGCCATAGGCTTCCTACATGACCTTGGGAATTATCTCTCTTAGGTGTCTGGGTCTGCTTGGTCTATTTAAATTTGGGGCATCTTCTGCTTTTTAAGCTTTACTTCTGCAGCACCCAGCACAACATCTGCTGCTCTAGCAAAGGAGCCCCATTCATTTTTGCAATACAACTTGCAGGCTGGTGTTACTGGCTGTCATTCTTGGACCAGTGGAGATCGGGCAAGATTGTAAAGATGAATCGGGATTGCATTGCTCTTGGAAATGTTGAAATCTTGCCTGGTGCTGTGCAAGGATGCTGGGGGACAGAGCACCCTCGTCTTTAGCCAAGCATGCCCAGAAGAGATGAAGAAGACACACTTGTAGCAAATTCTTAAAGCAATGTCTGGCTGTCAGTGCCTGAGCTGGGGAAACCTGGCCTGGACTTCACCCCATGGGTGTACCACAAGCCACCAGGGACCCTGTCCCTGCCTGGGCAAGATCTTGTGCTGGGAGCAGAGGAGGTGGCCCTGCAGCAGCTCATCTCGCTGGCTCTCTCCCATGATGCTGGCAGGCACAGCCCCTCCGAGCTGCTTTGCTGGGAGGACGAGGCAGTAAGAGGCAGAACTAAGAGCATGAGCAGGAACTGCACCGGTCCAAGCACGCAGGTACGTGGTGCAGCAGCACACAGACAGCACGGTGCCCCAGGCAGGCAGCCCTGCTGCGAGCCCGGGCAAAGTGCCACACCAACGCAGCTCTGCCACACAGCAGCACTAGACAGGGCCTGCCAGGTTAAGTCCTGCTCTTTGTTCCTCTGGACGCCCAGGTCTTGGGCTGAGACAGCTCTGGTGCAGCCCCCAGGGATGATGTGCCCACAAAAATGCCCAAAGCCTTGCTTCCAGCTTACAGCACCTCCCTCCTGCCCTACTGGGATCAGGCCCAAGTTTTGAAGCTGCAGGTGCAGATGCAGAGGCTGGGATGCTCTGTCCAAGTGCAAAATGCAACTACAAATTGTGCAAAAGCGACTGCAAATTAAACCGACAGCCTGCGAGCGGACACTCAGGAGACTGAGGCTTCTTTTGCAGCAGTGCCACAAGCCTCTAATTCAGGCCAGGATTCTCACAGGCAGCCAGGGGTGCTTGCAAATGGGCTCTGGTTTGTAGTGTTTCTGCTGGCTCCTCTGCTTCTGTAGCCAGCGCTCCTCCTGCCGGCCCAAACCAGGCAGGTGGGAGAACGTGTAGACTGACTTATTGCAGACCAGGTCCCTTTCCACGAATCCCATTCCAAAAAAATAAGTCATTTTCTTTGGAGAAAGGAGTCACTGAATATGCCATGAGCTGCTCACCCCTCCGCACTGTGCTGGAGAGCTGTTTCGAGCATCTCAGCATGGACATCTTTGCATCCCCCCCCACTGCCCCTACTGCACGGGGAGGCCAGGAGGACAAATGCATTAGTGGTGGAGGTGTGCAGATGCTATGGCCATGCACGCACCAGCTGGACTGACACACAATTGCCATGGCAACCTCAGCTTTTCCCGGACAACAGCAACAGATCACTAATACACCACTGGATGCAGTAGCCGCAACTGCCTCCTCCATGGATGTGAGACACCTGGGTACCAAAATGCTCTCTGCGAAGGGAGGGATGACACTCACTGAGCCACAGCTCCAGGTCATTCTTGAGCTGGGAATTTGGCTGCTAATATGGAAAAGATCTTGGCCGAGGTTGCAGAGGAAGAGGGGACAGGTCAGGGAGAGGAGGTTAGAACGCAGCCGCTCCTGTCCTGAGCAAATGCAACCCTACAGCGCTTGCAAAGGCAATGGAGGAGGCAGAGAGTGTGGCTGCCTATTGCAGCAATGCTAACAGTGCTGCACGGGGCGAAGGGCCGATGAACAAGCAGTGCATTAGTACTGCCCAAGGAGAAAAAAAAAAACCACAAAGGAAAAATGAAGGACATAAAATACTGATGTGTAAGACAGCAGTGTCAGTGCAAGGCTGTGAGAGGGGGAAAGGAAAGAGAGAACATGAGCAGGCCTCTGGTGAGAGCCAGTATGAGCACTGGCTAGAGAAACTCTTTGGACTGTGAAGCAGCACTCTGTTTTTTAAATGTTATTATGGGCCTCTAAGGCTATTAGAAGAATTAGATCAGGAAATGATGTGCCAGAAGTGTTGCCTGGGAAGAGGTCAGAGTTGTGTTTTCTGGGGAAATGAGCAGGGAAAATGGTTTTGTGGGCATTTCAGGACATGGGCTGGAAGAAGAGCTACACAGAAAAGCAGTGATGGTTTGAGTATTGGCAGAGCTGGCCCTGCCCTGGCACATCCCCTCACATGGGGCAGAAAGAAGAGGAAAGGATGGATCATACGTGTATATCTTATGGAAGATACCATAAGCAAGGTCAAATAAGCTTCCAGCACCAAATCAGCAAAATATGCAATGCAAATCCACACCCTGGAGCCAGCTCATTAGGAACTTAACATCAGTCATCCCTAAAACTAGGTATCTTATGCATACAGATGCAAAATGAGGAAAAAGGGAAGAAAAAAAAAATACAGAACCCAGATAAACCCACTGAATTTGTGGAAATGCGTTTCTCTCTGACAAACAGATTACATCCCTGAGTACCTGAATATCATGTATCCTCACTCCCCCTCTCTGCACACAATGAGAAAGTCTTGATTTGGGTGCTGACATGGAGTATCTGAGAAAAGACAATTTCATTTCCCATTCTCAAGGCCAAAGGATTAAAGATAGACCAGCAAAACTATTTCAGATTTAGAAAAACAAACTAAAAGGCCTAAGAAATTCAGATTTCCCTGATGATATCATTAAACACCATAAGCCACATTTTCCTGATTGCTTCTGCAAAGGAACAATAGCCCTCTACTCTGTGATAAGCATGAATATATAATAAGAGGTATAGAGTGAATTTGAATACATATATGCAAAATGGAATTATTTTGCCATCTTTATCAATTAATAAGCAGCATGAAAGTTCACTGGACAAAACTGAACAAGGGAAAATGTTTTCTGTATATCACAGTACATTTAACCACTCCTCTTCAATAATGGATAGCACGTGGATATGCTAGAAGCAGCACTAATTTCAGAGTAACAGTGTAGATTTGCAGAGATACAGAAATAGCTGTTAACCCAGAGCATCGCACAGGAGAAATGCAAGGTGGAAGGATAGCACAGTACATTTTCTGCATGAATAGTGAATTCCCTTGCAACAGGTTTGGCTTTTGCAGAAACTGGGGAATTCCAAAGAGAATAGTAAAATACGTCTGGGCAAGCATTGCAAAAGGTCTGCTGGGATTTCTGAACTGCTTTCCCTAAGTGTTTCACTCCTTGCAAACATTTATGTAGATGGGGCTTTGCTGAAACTCCTTGACTGAGAGGTACCACCAAATAGCGCTTTGTACTCTATCAGCTACCTCATTCTTAATAAAAACATCCAGGGACCAAAAGCACGATATCCCTCTGTCCCATCTTGCCAGATACTTAAAATTAATTTATTGCAAATGAATCAGAGATAAAACATAATGTCATGACATTAATTTTAAATTATGATAAATTCAAGAAAACCACAATCTTTGTATATGCAAACAAAACAAACCCAAAACCCAAACCCAAATGCCATATTTTGTTTTGGATGAACCTCATCTTTCACAGATATAGTAGATGTGATCAGCTGTTGCTGAATGCCAGGCAGGTCTCTGAGTCCTGTTGGTCCTCAGCACCTGTGGGTCTGGGCTTTGGAAACCTCTGCCTCTGAGTGTCTCCAGCTTGAAGCTCAGAGACATCAGCCCTCTCTGGATTAGGATGTCTAGTACTGGGGGCCAGAAGAGATCGTACTTCATTTTGAAACAGCAGGCTTTACCCTTTCCAAAACACTTTTAAATTGTGCTTTTTTTTCTTTTTTTTTCCCCAGGTGGTTTGACATTTAAAGTGATCAAAGTTCCCTGTGAACCACAGCTTCTAAGTTGCAGATAAATATAGCCACGCTGCTCTGCATTTGTTTGTTTTCCTCAGGTTGCAAACCTGCAGTCGAGACCTACTTATTTTGGAGCAGGGAGAGCTGCTGCCTTGTCACCACGTGCTTCAGCGACCGGGGAGGAGCACAGGCCTGCATGCAGGGTGCAGCTCCGCACCACTCGCACCACGGGCTCCGATCCTGCTCCGGCAACTTGGAGCAAACTAACCAGCAGCCCCTGTGCTGGCTTGAGGAGCCAGAGCACCCCTGGAGCGGGCAGAAAGCGAAAGGAGGCGTGATGCAGAAAGACAGGCTGCTTATAGGGGCGCACAGAGGGGATGGTGGAGGTGGCCATGGCTGAGTGTTGTGACATGCCCAGCCCACGCTGACACACAGGGGGACAGCCCTGAGCCCTTCTAGACACGGTGAAGCTCTGTGGGCTCCAGGGTACAGATAAAACCACACGCAAGGGCAGGAAGGTCCTGGTTCCTCCTTCCTTGCCCACCCACGCATACCTACTCAGCCCAGTACAATTTATTTTGGCCTCCCCATTAGCTGGGAAGTAAATGTGGCAATTACTTTGCACATCTGAAGTGTCAGAACCCTTCGGCACTTTTTCCTGAAGCTAAATAATTAATGAAGGATTCTGATTAGTGTGAAACTTGTGGAATCATCAGACAGCGCAGAGTGACATTTATTTTTACCTCTCGATGCCTGAGATGGGGCTTTGTTAAGAGGCCAAGGATGGATGGGTTGCCCAGCTGCTGAAATGGGAGGCTGTCCTGCAGCCAAAAGGGCTTGGCTTGGGGTTTATTTTGGCAAAGAAGGTTTCTGCCCCACTTTGTGCTTAGGCTGCCACAGACAGAAGAAGCCTTCAAAATTTGAACACTTTGCAAGGCATGGAGGATCAAATACATTTCTTTTCCATGCAGGAAAGACACCCTGCATAAGTAGCACCCAGCCAACTCGTTCACCTCAGTGCCTCGTTAGAGGCACCACGTCTAAGAGGCTTTTCTCCCTCTCTCTAACAAACAGGGGTCAAGTAGAAGATACCGGGTGTGCGGCTGCTAGGAGCGAGGCTCAGATCCTGCAAACCAGACCACCGCAGCAGGACCTGGCTCCTGCAGGAGGATGAGGTTCTGTGGAGTCATGCCTGCGGCAGTGGGTTTCCAGCTTGGCCTCCAGCGGCAGAGCGAGCTGGTGCCCCTGTGGGGTGAGAACCCTTCTAGCAAGAACCCTGCTGCATGAGAGATGCAGGAGCTGGTGGCTGTTGCTTAAGGTCCATTTTCTCCTGCAAGTTCTTTCTGAATCAGTTCCCCATACAAAACACGCCAGCCACCCAAAAAGCCTACGCCATACAGGTCAGTGCGAGCCACCGCCCTTTCATCAGCCCTTCCTTGTTTTGCCCTCAAACTACAAATAATCTGGTTTTTACCATGAGAAGAGAGGCTGCCCAGTGGACACATAGAGCTATTACATGAGCAAATTTGGTATCTTTGGGGTCTTAAAGTGCAGAGGAGGGTATGATCGCCGCCTCTCCAGGGAGGAAATGAAGGTAAAGCAAAGAGATTACATTAAAGCTGAACACTCCTGACCCCAGATGCCACAGCCATAATGACACCAGCTCCAAACCCCACTGTCCCTGCCCGGCCTCATGCATTTCACCGCTGAGCAGCAAAGGGGCACGTTCATGTGCTCAGGGAGGATGCTTTCAACCCCTGCAGCAACACCAGTCAGCACCTTGAAAAGTTGCCTCTCCCTAAAGGGCTTTCTTCTTCACCCGGAGTTTTGTACAAACAGAAGGTAAAGGACTCCTTGCAAGGAAAAGCAAATATTTTGGAAATCATGTACTTTAAGTTTATGCCTGGTTTCGCCTCATCCAACACGTGTTTCCATGGAAGCAGAGGAGGAAACAGGCAGCCTGCGGCTGCAAATCACAGCTATCTCACTGCCTGCTCCCGAGTCTGAAGAGACAAATGGATCATTAAAAATAAAACAAAACTGAAATTAAAAAAAAATCCCTTTTGATAGTAGATAGCTGATATTTAGTGCTGCAATGTTGGTTTTAGGGACTGGAGTCCAAGCACATTACAGCCGAATGAAACTGAACTTGAGCTCATTCTCAGAGGAAACAGAGTATGCACTGAATAAAATGATTTTTGTTCTTTTGTTGATCACATTGGTGTAGTGACTGTGTGAGCACAGAGAATGGCAGTGCAGCACACAAAGGGAGTTATATAAATGGATTAAAAAGATGTTTTCAGCGTGGTTTGGAGGAGTGTATTGCAGAGACAGACCAAAACAAGGATGGGTCAGGAATTACGGATTGTTAGGAAAATGGAAGGTTTATCTGTTGATCCAAACCCGGTTCTGATCTCAGGAGTGAGTGCCCTGAAGTCAGTCTGGCAGTCAGTTGCCCTTATTAACATGTCCTTTGAGCAGAAACTTATTTTTTACTATAACCACAAAGTTTTCCTGGCCTTAAACTAGCAGCTTGAGGCATCACTGCATTCAAACAAAACATGCAGTTCCTAACAGCTTGCAAGTGTGTTGCAAATACATCTTCTTGCTGCTGAGCCAGGCACCTTTCACTGGGAGCAATTACCATATATCCTCAGGTAAAAGCTGCCTCTTACCCAAAATGCTACACTCAGCGACTTGAACACAGCCGCTCCACACAGCTGCTCTCCAGCGACTGAGATGAATCTACCCGGTCGCCTCGCGCCAGCTCCCAGCAAGGTAGCAGGGCTGATATAAGTGCAGCCATGATGTGAGCAAATGCAAAATGTCCTTCCTGCATTTACCCCCCTCAGAAAAATAATGTATCTGTTTTACAGCAGCCTGCCTTCTCCCAAAAGGCAGCAGAATTTCTCACCAGCAGATTATTTTTTTTCTTTCTTGACTACTGGGCAAGAAAAATTAGTCACACTTACAAAAACTGCCAATTAGGAGAGTTGCAGACTCTAGTGAGTTAAAAATCCTGTGTTTTTAGTGCTTGTGAGATTTCCTCCCCACAGCTCTGTGTAATGGATTTGGAGCTGTTCTCTATAGCTGCCTGGACACTGAATTTCTGAATACTGTGATCAATACTGTATTGAATACCAATACCTATGATCTAATGACAGCTCTGTGTGCATCTATTACTTAAGTTTAGTAGATAGCTTTCAGAGGAGAACAGCAAAAACTGAAAGAAGGGGTCAAATCAACTTGAGTTTGTTAGATGCTACAGCTCAACAGGGGAATACGTGAGATGAAAATAAATCTATTGTGGAAAATGAAGAGATTTAGCTTGGACTAGGACTGACACTACTTCCAGAGTCTGCAAAGGTCCCAGACAGCTCTATACCAGCAAATCCCAGTGAGCAAATGGCAGTATCACCAAGGGCATCATTCTTGCCTTTTCTAGCCTGTGAAATTAATTGCTAAAGGGGGGCTTCAAGCCAGCAGACCCAGACAGGGCAGGGCCCTGCAAACACCTTTATGCACAGGCTAGAGGCAAAGTCTGTGGTGGTGCTGAGTACCAGCATCCCGGCAGGACCTGCAGGGAGTAGGGAAGCAGTGGTTTTGTTTTCATCCTGGTTAGTGTTTGGTTTCTTTCTTCATCCCATCAACAGGAATTGCCTGGTGGTACTGGTTGGTACCATGAGCTGTGATAGTCCAGGATTTCTTCATTTTTCAAAAATATGGACATTAAATCATAATAGTGATTTGTGGCTTGTTTCTACCTATGCCATTGATGAGTGAGCCATTGAGGCTCAATGGCCTGAAGGTGAAAGGCTCCTGTATCCCATGCCCGACCCTGAGCCCATGAGGACAAGGCTCGGCAAGTTTTACAAACATGTAACTCAGCAAAGGAAGAACAGTGCACCTAAATTCTTGGACCAAGTAGAAATGAACTGGAAGGCGAGAGGAAAACTAGAGCGGGTAAGTCTGGAGGATATCAGAAAAGCATTTGCCCCTAGACAGTGTGGGATATTGATCTGCAGAGTCACACAGCAGCATACTCTGGACAGGAAGCATCCAAAAGGCATCAGAAATTGGCTGAGGGAAAGGGTGAAAGCTGTCAATAAAATCAAGCAGTGTGGCAAAGAGGAGGAAGGAGGAGGCTAGCAAGGCAGCTAGCACTGGAGCCACGGGTGTTTACCTCGTGCTGTGTATCAGTGACCTTGAGAGTGATGCCATTATCTAATGATGCCAAATTGTAGGAGGCACAGAACAAATTAATTACAAATGGGAGATTAGGCTTACGGTCTGATAAGCAGCTCACGGAGTTCAATGAAGAGAAGTTTTAATGAGATTAAGTGACAAAGCCATCACTTAGAAGGAAGCATTAAACAGACTACAGACAAGGAGAAAGAACTGGGGGCGAAGGCAGAGAACTATTAAAACCATCTGTGTTATTAAAAGAAGAGTAAACAAGGCCTGTGCCTCTCAGGGAGAAATGGAGATGATAGTAAGGCGTGCTGGCACCACCGGTGGGAACTCTTCCCTTGAATGTATCATATGCAGCATCTGAGTCAGGCTCAGGGCGATACCGAGGGAGCAGAGCAAAGGAAACCCAGCACACATCTGGGACCAACACGAGAAGCAAAGCACTGGCTGGCTTGGTATAAATTACTGCAAGGAAGAGCCCAGAGAGGAGGTCCAGGAGGCCTGGGTTACTGGGGAATGGCAATGGGTTGGAGCCAGCTTGATGGAGAAGACCTTTCCCACAGCCCACTTCAAGAGCAAATACAGCAGGGCATTGGATGGTTGCAATCAAGGAAAGAAACAGGCTAGCAGTTAATATTTCAGGCCAAGAAGGGCAGCTCTTAAATAATAATAGCTACTGCTAATGATGAATAATTAAAGCAGACCATTTGGTTCTGCAGCCCTTACATAGTTCCGTTCCTCTAATGTACAGCAGAAGCATCATTTATAGTACATGGCAGGAGGAATCATGTGCTCACATGGACTGGCTGTGCTTCATCTACCAAACTCACTGCATCCTTCTCCATCAGCTGTATTTAAAGCTCTGTTCAAATATAACAGGAATGGGAGCAGCTTCAAATCAGACTGATGACAGACCTGGGGTGTAAAGGCAGGCCCATCTTACCATGCAGCAAACATGTGCAAGGGTAGGGACTGGAGATAACGTACCTTGTTCATGTTACCTACAAGTAACAGGCCAGAACAGTTCCTGAAGAGGAGAGACTCATCTCATCTTTCAGTAGAGGTGGTCAGATTTCTGTATGTCTGTTTTATACAGCAAATGTTAGACATGTTTCCTCATCTTTCCTCTGTGATGGGAAAGGTGCAGTCAGGGTACGTGGGGCCGACTGACATTGCTGGGCTTATAGTGACTCGCTGGCACAATAGTTTACCAATTCTCACTTCTCAAATGGATCCTATTAGGGAAAAGGGTTGGGAACAAAGCAGAGCAGACCCCAGCCCCCTTGCTTGTCTCCCCTGTGCCTCGCCTTTCCACCCACCCTTCCACCCAAAGGGTAACACCACAGCAAGGGGATTGGGGGACTGACAAAAGGACTGGGCACCAGGCAAAGCAGGACTTATCCTCAGCCAACACCAAGTGGTGGAATTTCCTGGTTTCATGTATTAGACCATCCTCCTTAGACTGAAATTCATCCAGCAAACTGTCCAAGGAGAGGACCTTACTGCATGCTGGTATCTTGGCTAACAAAAGATCCTGATCTTGACTCGGTCTCCAGGCACTACAACTAAAATATGATCTAAAAACAATAATCAGTGCAGAGCTTTCTTTTTCCTTATGAAATCAGGGAGCAATTTGTGTGCGTTAAGAAACACGTCTAGCACTACAGCCTTTCAAAGTCATCTGCTATTCCCCTGATTTCTCTTGCAATGCAGATTATCCAAATGTGGATCCCTCGGTGCTCTCTGATACACAATTCCAGTAAATATTTACATCCCCTCTCTTCCTATTTTGGTTTGAAATATGCTAAAAGGATGCATTGGGGGTACCTCAGCATTTTACAGACCCTTCACTTTGGTCACCAAAAGCGAAATCCTGCGGGAGTGACAGCCGAAAGTGTGTTGCATTCTCACCTTTCTCGAAAGAGTCAAACCCCTACAGTTAAATCTTGTTTAAAAAAACTGCACAAAGCCAAAGTGTGTGGCAGAACCTTCCTCAGTGATTTGATTTTTAAAATCTCTTTTCCCTTCAGTGGGGATTACCCAAGATAAGCTAACAGAAATGGACTCCCCCATTTCTTAAGGTCTGTTGCTGAGGAAAGAACTGATTCTGGGAAAACACAAACCTTGGTGGTTTAGGATGCACATGCTTTGTGCATGCTACCTTGTTTGTACCTCATTTTCCTGAGCCAGTTCTGATAGGGATGAGATGATCACTTGGCCCACGTGCCTGGTCACGTCTGTCTTGACCTGGATGTGAGATTCTGAGGAAACCCAAGCACAGGCTGGGTGGTGGCTGTGGGTCCTTCCAATGAGTCCCTGTCCTGAGTGATGGGGACCAGGACCTCAGGGCTTATCACAGCACGCCCCAGCAGGGATATCTTTAGAGATGGGTCAGCTACGAACCCCAAGTGTCACAATTGTTTTGTGGCATTTTCTGGAAGCGGATGGGATGGTCTTACCCCCAGGTGTGAGTGGAGCTCAGCTCTGGTGGGGATGGCATAGGGGCTTGTTTTGCTTTTGGTTCTGGAAATAGGAAGGAGCACTGAACTCCAGGAGCCCAGAGAAACCAAGGATTTGGTATCTGGATGCAGCTGAGCACAGCTGGACATGCTGATACTGGCTTTGCAAAGGCCCAGACAGTTCCTGCTGTATGTGTTTCTGCTGCATGATTATCCCCTTACTTTCTCTACAAAAACCTCCATTTAGCAGCACTGGGAACTCTCTACTGAGCAAGCACAGAGAAGGCAGGAGGAGATGGGAAGGCTTAGGTATAGAATTATACATATAGGTATGATACATATCTATGCCTGACTCAAATCCATGAATAGAAACTGCAGATCTGAACTCCACCCTTACCCACAGGGCAAAAGCAAAGCTTGCATCTGAATAAATCCTGAAAATCTCCCTGCCAGCATCTCCAAATCAGAGCAACAACAACAGGAGCTGAAGCCAAGTGCTCTGAATATTTTCTTCCAGAATACCCAGGAGAGCTCAGCTATATGTAACAGAGCCATTTACATGGTATTTGAGGCAACGTTTCTAGTCTTAGCAGACAGAGAGGTGCCAGGAAACAATTCTGCTCCCCAGGCAGGACTCAAACCAGAGCATAGCCAGGCCTGTAAGTCCATGATTATCACATCGATCTTTTCAGCCTCCCCCATGCAGCATCAAGCATGTGTTAGTTGGCTCCTGCTCATCCCGGATACTCCTCTTAGCTACTGCTGTGGGCTGTAGTGCAGCGAATACTGCAAAGGCAATGCATCTGCTCAGACTGGCCCTGAGAAGCGGGACAGATCCTAACCATGCTAAAGACAAGGCTTCAGTTCCCTCCCTTCCCTCAAAACACAGTAGTGTAGTGCAGAACAGTCTGATGAGACATTGTTCCCCTGTTTCTATGGGATTTGAAGTGGAGGGAAGAGGGGGGATACCTACAGAGAGCTGCCTAGGTTGGTCAGGGAAAAGGGCTCCCTCACCTGGAGAAGGAGCACTGGGGGAAGACACTGCAAAACTTGTGATTGACTTAACCAGGGGTGCAGGAACAGAAGAAAGCAAGACACCTTTAAAAGGGATGAGGAGATGGCATGTTCTCCAGACAAGGTTTAATCTTTCAGACTTCATGGCTCTCCCTGCTATATCACAGTTGCCCCATAAATGCCTCTGGCCCTAAAAAGCTGTATTCTGGCCATTCCCTGCTCTTTGCAATACCTCCCCTCAAAGGGAAGGTTTCCCATCACAAACTGAGCTAATCTGGGCACACAAGCATCACCAAAATCACACCTCTGTGCATGGCGAAAACATTCACTCTCTCCCTTACAAAGGGCTTGCACCCGGCAGCAACAAGCACTGAAGGGGTGGGATCCCAGGCCAGATCCTCCATGAAATCTGTGACACTGGGGCATTTGGCTGACAATCATTTGGCATTTTCTCTCCGGCACCCTCATTTATTTCTCTTTGCTATGTCAGTTTTCCTGGCCAGCTCAATGAATAATTCAGCATCATTAAGCACATGTCAAAGTCGCTTTGGCACTTAGTAGGATCAGTTCTTTGGCCCTTTTCTCCATTTAAACTTCATTCCAACATAATCGCCCCTTTATTGCTGCTGGAGGAGCAAGATCTACAGGTAGAAATCACATTGCCATAGCTATATGGAAATATAGCTATATATATGGAAATCATCCCTTTGACAGAAATGCTAACCATTCTGCTTGATGCATGGTGCCTTATTGCTGCTCCTGCTCACTACCACTTTGAATGATGGAGAAACCCACTATTTTTTTCAGACATCTATTGGATGTAAGGGTCAATAACCAGGCAACAAGGATGAACTCACAAACCAGAAAAACCTGCAGTCATTTCCCAGTTCTGTTGTGTATTCCTGGTGTTACTGCAGTGAAATCAATTCATCACAGCCAACAAATCAATTAATCATATGATAAATTAGTCAATCTCAGCCCCTTTTTCACCAGCTTTTCTAGACAAAGGGGCTTTAAGATGGGTGTGCATGTGTTTCAGCATCCCATCTGTAAGATGACAATATAATCTCCTTTCTTGCTTTGCCTGGAGATTTGGACTGTTTCACTGTTCCTTGCTGCCAGCCTGCAGTGCTGAGAAAACTGGGGCTCTCAGTATGGACAAAACCTGTAGGTTCACTGCTTCTAGTAGTCCTGTCAATGCGATTGAACCATCTTTACTTCAGTCCCCCAAAATGGCACTACTCAGACCCTTTCCCTGCAACACCAGACATAACTGCACACACAATTTCTGACCCAGTTTGCATGTGCAATTACCATGTCTGAGAGCACCAGGCAGCAGAGTCAGCACATAATATCCAGCTGCAATAACTGTCTGTGCAAATAAAGTGTATAGGTGAGTGCCTGTTTCAGAAGGCACAATTGCTACTATGGCTTTTATTAAATCCCACTCATTTTATGACTCCCTGGTTGGAGCAATAAACCTTTCACTTTCGGCTAAGGGTATACATGGGTCTGCTGTTTCAGCAGCAGCAGCAGCAAAGCTCCAGCAGCTCCAGTGCAGGCGTCTGAGATGAATAGTGAAGGCAGCCCATTCTTCCACGCTGGGAAGTAACTTCCATTCTTTGGAAAAGCTCTTGCACTTAACCTAAGCAAGTAAGCATAGCTGCTCATGTTTCAATGGTACATTAGCCGACAAAGTAACCTACAGAAATCCTGACTATTAATCTCTGCTGGCTTTTCTGTAAGCTCTCCTACCCTGCTTCTTGCTCGTTGCCCAGATACAGGCCTTGTTTTGTGGATGCTATGAGCATTTCATTAGGATGTATGCACTAACTCCCTCCTGTCTCTGTAAAGAACTCTCTGTATTTCTAAAAAGGAGCAGAAAAACCTGTCTGTACAATGCCTGCCTCTGCCAATAGCACTCACTGAGTGAGGATAGATCTTAGGTTGCTTTTAAACAAGTCTCTGTGAAAACAGTGTCTCCAGGATTGTCAGAGGCTGGATTTTGATCTTACACCACTGTGGTTCCAAAGTAACATCAAGCAAAGCTGAGGGCTTATACCAGCCACGCTGTGGGTGGTATCAGACCCTGGAAATCTGCATTTGTTTTTTCCCTTAATTTTTGCAATCTCATTGCACCCTCTCTTCAAAAGATAAGAAGCCATTAAAAAAATTTACATTTTGCTCATTTGTATGAAATGCACTACTGCAACAGTGTTTACATCCAGCCAGACGATGTAGCAACACCAAGAGCTGTTTCCCTGGCAAATTATTCTTTAGGATCCAGCTTGAAAGGGGACAGTCTTTACTGAGATTCAAACTTTACCTAGCAATCTGGATAGTCTAATGCCAAATCCTTAATACAAGCTAAATTTGCTGCCTTGGAAGCCTTCTCTCTCTCTTAGACATGGCTTTTTGCAAAGGTGATACTGATTATCTGTGTCCTTTTTGTACCTCTCAAGTTACCCCAGCTCTAGAGGACTCCTGAGGTCACCTCTCACAGTAGCTTGCATTCTAATGAACTGAATTGTGGATTATTTTCATATGAACTATAAGAAAGCTTGTGCATCTTTTCCAGTGATGTTATACAATTGCAGGAAAGTACTGGAGGACTGGCAGCACGCAGGTGGACCTAATCAGTGCCCATGTTACAGAAGACTCCTGTGGGGAGCTGCGATGCGAAGCAAATTCCAACCCCAGCTGAAACCTTTGGAAGAGATTACCAATTCCACATAAAATCATATGGCACAAGTTGGAAAAGTGTTTCTCTGAGCAAATGATACCAAAGGGCTTTCAGTGCATAGACCTGCGAGTCAAGCTCAAACTGCAAGGAAGATAAACCCTAAAATGAGACTTCTGGAAAAGCACAGAGCCTTTGACCTAAAAGCAACCCAACTGGCGGGTTTTTCCCCACACAATATTCACTGCCACGTAATGTGGCTTTCAAAACACTCATGCTTTGTGTCTTCTGAGCCCCGAATAGGCAGGAAATGAACACTCAGTCCTCTTGAATGGAGAAATGCCTATTTCAGAACCATGGGGATCATTGTATGCCCAATTTTCATAAACGATGGAACCTCCCAGACTCAGAGCACTTGTGAAATCTATCATCAGTACCAAAATGACAAACCTTCACTTTCATTGCTAGAGATGATTTAAGCAACCTTGACATCACCAAATGTCCCCACCACAGGCAGGCTAGCGTCTGGCAGACCTGTGGTGGAGGTAGAAGATTACTGCCATCCAAACCAACTGTCCTCTTGTAGCACTAATTTTTTCCATACTTGTTTGTATTCCTTACACGCAAATGAAATGCTACAAAAGCAAAACACCAGAACGACCTCTCACTGGTACAGTTCCCATGTAACCACTGGGTTGCTGTCAGAGCCACGGAGGGAAGAGAGGATGTCTGTGATACCGCTCTGGACAAAACAGTGGGCAAAACTGCCCAAGTTGGGTAAAGGTCAAGAGAGTTACCAAAAAAATTACCGCAGAGAACTAAAACAAAAAAAAGTCATAATCAAGATAAGATTAAGAGTCAAAATGGGAAAAACACCAGACACTCTTTCTTTAGGGGGGAAATCAAGCCCTCTGAATTGTTGGATCATTGCATGTCCCTTATTTTCTGTATTGTTCTGAACTGACATGAACACAGCAGCCCCCCAAGGGAAAAAAATAAATAAATACATTCCCTTTTCAGTCAATATTGCTATTATGTCCCAATCAGCAGTGCACTCTCAGAAGCAAAGGAAAAACACCAGTAAAATCAATAACCACCTCCAGGTTTTATTCCCAACGGAGATCTCCTATCACATGCCCCCCCTTCACTAGAGTAAAATACGTTAATTTTAACCTTATGCTGTCTACCAGACACAAATAGCAGTACTCAGGGAAGTCCTTGTTCTGCTTAACATCCAAAGAATTAGAGTGTTAAGCCATCCTGAAACAGGCAGAGATGTTCAAAAGTTTGTATTTCACCTCTCCTTGAGAACTAGAGATTTATTTTATATCACCAGACCTTAATCATAATTTTAAATCTGACCTGAAATGAGTCCAAACTCTTCATTTGAATTAATCAATAAAACTGGTGAAAACTTGTGATTCCCAGCTCACAGAACATTGCAGAGGTTCAGAAGCAGCACTTCTAGCAGATCAGAAAATATTCCAGAAGTTCCCTGCAAAATACTACATTTGTGAGAAAATTGCATTAATGGACAAAATATTTTGTCACTAAAACCAAAATTTTTTTTTTAATTTTTCCTTTGCCTAATTTGTTTTATAGTATATAAACTTCCCTAAGCACCTTCTGAGCTAAAAACATGAATTGGTATGGAAAAAGCTCTTTAATATCATTAACAGAAAAGCCTTGCAGGTGGTATAACTTTCCCCCTTCATTAAATACTGCATGTTTTTCTTGTTTCTGTATGCCCAGAATAAACATCTCTCCTCTTATATATTCTGTCAGCCACAGAAAAGCTATCAATAGGTGTTAGATTTCTCTGTCAATAACAAATCTCTGAGATCTGCTGGGAGTATCCAGGCAAAGCATTGTTATATCTAGGCATCTGGGATAAACAGGCTACCATCAGATTGTCAGTGTCATAGCCTTCCCTGAAAGCTGAGTCATTGATTGCTAACACCAAGAGACACCGAAAGGGACACCACGTCAAGATTTTGGCTTCTAAAATGTGCTTAAACTGTCAGTGATCCTGCAATTGAGCTGTGTCTGCATGAACAGAAAAATCACTCGTGAGCAGAGCGGTTGTCTCCTTGCAGCCTTCCCCAGGAGCAGGACTGGACCGTCCTTGGGTGCTCGGCTTGACACACCAGGGGCATGGACATGGACATGGATGTGGACATGGGCATGGACACGGGCAGTGCAAGCAGTGCAGCCCGGCTCACAGAGAAAGGTCTTCACACATTACATATCTTACTTCTTTGGACCTCTTCTCAGAAGGTTCCTGTTTGTATGAAGATACCCACCAACTTGCTGCGCTTCACTTAGACTTTGCTATTCATGGCTTTGTTATTTAAATATTTGACATAAACATCAGGCACCTGTATACAGTGAAACAAGTAGCTCTTTTTTTTTTTTTTTTTTTTTTTTTTTTTTTTTTTTTTTTTTTTTTTTTTTTTCTTTTTTTTCTTTGTCCA
>VFFE01004756.1:12482-39615 GCA_008921705.1 Burhinus oedicnemus
CCTCTCTTGTGCGCGTTGTTGTTATGCAGGCTCCTTGCAATCGAATATTTCGGGGTTTTGAGAAAGAGGCCCCCGACGCCCTTTCATCTCGAGTAACTTTCTCCATTCACAATACAGATTTTTGCCCTTTTCTCTTTCCCTAGTAAGAAATCGAGGCCTTTTCTCCGGGTCCCAAAATACACGTTAACACCAGCTCTAGGCCAGGAATTCGGTGGGTGTCTGCAAAGATAGTAAAATAGATTTGACAACAGTAGACTGTGAACTTGCAGACTAATCTTAAAAATCTCTAACCGGAACACTGGTATGTCTCTTCTTGTTTGGCCTCCTGCTTTTAATTGAGCACAAGTCCTCATTTTATTTTTAAATATGCAAATATGGCCATAATCTGCCAGTGACTGCTCAGCGTAGGTAATCTGTAATAACATTCACAGATTCACTTTGGTTCCTTGTGTGCAGAGTTAAACCTCTTATTGTCAGTTAGCTCAGCATCCTAGTTCATTATCAGGGATTTGAAACACCATTTTTGGTTACACCAGAAGTTGTAACTGCTGCCGTATGTATTTTTGGCTTCATCTAAATGTTTAAATTTCTGTAATATCAAAGTGTGTGCTAGATGCTTGTTAACTCCAGATTAATACGAGCAATTAACTTGTTTTAAGCAGAAAGCAATTCCAGGGCGATACACTGCTGAGAAACTCAAGACTCTACGCAGAAGTGCTGGGTTTTCTTCCCAACCAATTATTGATTCTTCTAGATGCAGTTTATGGGGTTTTATTGTGATTCTAGCTTTGCTATCTTAGGAACGTGTTGTTAGCTTCCACCTCTGCTTGAACTGGATTTATTTTACTTCTGTCTCCTTTCCTCATCTCCCCTTACCTCGGCTGCTGGGGATCACCTGTTCTAGTCCTTTCTAAACTCCCTACTTGCAGCATGTCATCTTGTCTTCCTCTCAGTCCCTGCTGCTTTGTCGTTGGGTCCTTCAGTCCTCCAGTGGAGCTGTCCTGCTGCTCGGAGTTTCACCAGATAGCCATGAGAAGTAAACGTAGGGGGGCGGAAAAAAGAAAGAAAAGAAAAATAAAAGGCCAGTTTCAAAGCTGCTGTTGTCTTGTGTTGGGCTGAAATGCAAGAATTGCATCTGTTCGTTATGCTGCTCTTCGGGAGAATCTTCAGTAGCTAGAGAAGTTTGTGTTATCTGCAGACTCAGGAAAACAGTACGTTGTTAAAGTTCTTAGCAACCCTAAGTGCTAAAACTTAAAACAAACACCACCGCCCCCTGCCACCCCCATTTATAGGCACCGTGTTCCACTTCCCTAACGCCATTTAAATTGCCGGCTCCTGGAGAAGTTGCTTTCTCCTCTATCCCTTCCTCATGCTTAAATTTGATACACGTTTTGTTCCTCCAAAAGACTTCCCTCTGTGAAAGTCCCTCTGCGTGTGTTTAACAAAAGATATTGTGAACGCTGTTAAGCACAGAATTGACTGGGATTTTTTGGAGGTAAAGTACAAAACCATTTTTAAAAAAAAGTCCAAAGTGTAACAGTGCTACGTGAGTTTTATCTTGATGGCACTATGTCATAAATACTTTCAACCTCAAATTGATCAGCTTTATGAGATCTCAGGACCTGCCCTGTTCCTAGTAGAATCTTGCATAAATTGTTTGGTCATATAAATGTGTTAATTGTTACCTTTTTGATTTTGATAATTTTTTTCATAGAATTATAAAAGGTTTATTGCACTAGCCCAGCATGTCCAGCGGCAATTATGCTGTGATCTTGACCCCTTGCCCCAAATACATCTCTGTTGTCTTTTTAAGTGAGTTTTGACAATGTTCCTTGAGATCTGGAAGTTTACCTGTTAAATGATGTAATGTTCTGTTTCACCTTGGCCATTTGTAGAAGTCTTTAAGAATTTTTTCCTGTAATAAATACCAATAGATAAATATGGGAAAGCAGAGTATGGGAAAATCCTTCGTTTTACTTCAGAAATACCCATTCATATTTAGTTCTGAAAGTAAATCTGAGGCATGTGGGATTCTCTGTGTTAGCATCGTTCCCCAAAAAGTCATTCTAATACCACACAGTGTGGTAGTCAGAAAAAATAAAGCCTGTGGCTTGAACTAGTGCATTTGGCAATAAATATGGCTTAAGTAATTCACTTTCCCCTCTTGTTTCTTGCTTCTGCAATAGTCTGCTCTGTTGGACTGTGGCTTCGTGACAGTTTGTCAAACTAAGCTTGTGCTGTCAAGGGGAGCAAAAACACAGGAGGACTGAAGGACCACCTTTGCCCACAGGGAGCCAATTCAGGGGAGCTGTGCTAGCAGAAAACATCATCTTTTGTTGGGAGTAGAATAATTTTCTGCTAGTATAGCTCCCTGAACTGGCTCGCTGTCGGGTCAAGCATATACCAGTGGTAGCACATGGAAGAGGGTGAGAACGCGTAGCTGGTGGGAAGGAAAAGAGTGAGAATGCAGCAGCAGAGATACAGATCATCTTGAACTGTCGGAGCTGCACCTTTGATTGTGCCAGCACAGCTTTTTGTGGGAGGTAGCTCAGGGAACTGATCTGGCTTAAACGTTCTTTCTCAGGATGCATTTCAAGCTCCTTTTTTTGGGGAGGGAGGTGGTGCGACTGGTAGGGGACAAGTCCCAAACAGTTCTGTAGTGATGCAATTGAGGAAGCAACATGCTGTGGCCTGGAGGTGGCGGGAAGTGTGGAGAAGGGGTGTCTAAGCTCTCTTTGCAGTGAGATGCTTTGGTCTGTGGAACCACAGTGCAGGAGGGTACCTGGGAGTGGTGCGCAGTGTCTTGATGCCCTGATGGGACTTTGATTCTAGAGACATGATATGCCAGATGATAACTATTCGATGCTGATATGTGTTCTCTGTACCAATCTTAAGTGTTATCATCTTTCTCAGTGGCCAAAACCAGATACCTATAGACATATATGTGGTGATTTCCCGTGCCCCCCACTCCCCCCCTTTCCAGCCTCCAGTCACTTGCTGAACTGGAAATGGTTGATGAGATCAGATCAGCTAAGGAGTGGGGAGTTTGAGGGAGGAGAGAACCCACAGATCCTGAAACTGTCCTGACACCTTTTATACAGGCAGTAATAGCATTGCAATGCTGTGTGGTTACTGGAGTGATAGTTTGAGGTGGTTGCATGTATTTCTGCTAGCTGGTGATGCTTGGCTCTTTGTTAAATATTAGCTGTACTCTTAGAGACTCCCGGACTGAATTACAGCCTGTGTTGGGGGGGTGGGGCAGGGAGGGAATGTATTAGTTCTCTTCAGCGCTGATCCTAGGTTTGGGAACAAAATGATGTTTTAAAGGGGAAACCTGTAACGTTCACATAAGATTTCCAATCATCTTGAGCTCTGTCAGTGTTTCATTGAGATGCTGCTTAGCTGTCGATTTTACTCTTAAGCTGTCAAAATAAGCTGAAGTAATTTCTGTGTTTTTTTTTTTTTTTTTAAATGATCGTTGCTGGTGAAATACTGCAACCTAATTACCTGATCTGTTTTTGTGTACTAATTTGTT
This sequence comes from Burhinus oedicnemus, assembly GCA_008921705.1. Taxonomy (NCBI): domain Eukaryota; kingdom Metazoa; phylum Chordata; class Aves; order Charadriiformes; family Burhinidae; genus Burhinus; species Burhinus oedicnemus. The sequence continues at coordinate 16,018 of VFFE01004756.1, forward strand.
GAATAGTGGTGGTCTTCCATGGTCATAGATACTTAGGACTAAAGTGTGGATCCTGTGGAAGAAATATGATAGATCAGGAAGTATTAGAAGCTAATATTCATCAAGAGAAGGTGTATAACAGTTGAATAATTCTGAAATCTTTATTGCATTTTCTTATCTTGATTATTGCTTGGGTATAGTTCCAGCCTGTATGTGATATGAATTAGCTGCTGCTTTCAAACAGTTAGCTGTGTTATCTCATTGTTTTGGAAGTAGGCTTGAGTCTCCAAGCGTTTAACGTAGTTCTGGTTCAAAGGGCAGATTGTATTTCTTTGTTCCAAAATGAGAAAGCTTATTATAGCCCTGATGTTGATGAAAAATAATAATAAAAAGCAAGTTAAAGTAAGTGCTAGAGTAAAAGTTTAAATGTAGGGCTATTCTAAACTGGTATCTGTTTTAGATATGCCCCTAGCCATGTCCCCAGCAAATGTGCAGGTGGTACTATTTGCCTTATTTCAACCTGCATGTAATGTAGATGCAGCTTGCAGCTTTTTTTATTAATATAAATCCGTTGTACAGAAACTTCACAGTATAGTCGCTAAAGGCTTGTTCAAGAAGGTCAGGTCTACACATAAACATTTTTCCCTGTTGGCAGGATGGATACAGGGAGGGAGAATTACCCTTTTATGACAAAGTTATGCCAGGAAAAAATTGAGGCAGCTGTCATTTAAAAATAAAAATCTTTAGTTGTAGGGAGTGAAATTTACAGCTTGATATTTAGCTTTACTTTAAATGTGCATGGAAGGATGGTATGCGTCTGAAGAACAGTGGAAGTTGAACTGCGGGGGATGAATCTAGATCTGTTTCAAATATCTCTTTGGATTCTCCATTAATCACTTCAGATTTGCCCTTGATTTCCTATTTGCAAATGAAGAATAGCTTCTACCCTGACAGGGATGATGTCAACCAAACAAAAGCATGTTTAAAAAAAATCTTGATAATCACTTTGTGTTATGCCATCTTGAGTTCTTCTTCTGGTGGTTGCAACATGAAATAGGCCAAATCACTTGGTTTGTTTCGCGTTTCAACAAAAGTCTATTTTAATTTGTGTGAAGTAATAACTATCACTGCAAGGTGGGAGGTTTCCTTCTTGGGACATGTTCATCCTGCAGGAAGTATAGGGGTTTTTTGACATAACTTTTAACGAAGAGCTAATGATATTCAGAGTTCATCCACTTTTAATAGAACTTCTCAAAATGAATTACAGTAATCCATTCTGTGCATGCAGGAAATAATCGAAATCCACCTAGATAAAATCTTTGTAGTATTTCTATTGAGAGATATATATATATACACACACTACAGATCTACAGCTTTGTGGTATGGCACCATTTTAAAAGAGTACCTGAAGGACTCTTCACATTTGTAAGCCTTTTTTGACAGTTTGTGCTGTACATAACATAAATACTGTTATGTACAGAAATATAATAACTGCACTTTAATAATGGATGATACAAAATCCCAATTCTTTTGTTCAGTTGTCTAAATCCTTATTGTGTTGTACTTAAATGGCTTAATGCTCTTCTATCTTACACACAGACAAGTACTGTCATGCGTGGGGTTTTTTGGTTTGGTGTTTTTTTTTGGGGGTGTTTTTGTTGGGTTTTTTTGTGTGTCTGAGAACTTGTGTTCTTTCATGACTAATGTAAAATAACAGTAAGTATACTTCCTAAAAGTCAGTTTAGGCAACATTTGAGGAAAAACAGGCATTCAATAGGTTTGAAGAAAGGTAGCCCTGTCATACTGATTGGGCCAGAGTGGACACTACTGCAATATTTTACATGGGACTTTCCAATCCTCTTCCTCACCATCCTATGTGTACATGTTTTCGGTCTTAAGAGGATGGAGCTTTGGTTCTCGAGGGTTAGTGGGATGGGTATTTCCAATTCTCTGAGAAATAAGAAACTTTTGGGGTTTTCTGAGGGCAGGGTTGGGTGGGATGGGCTGAGCCACTCTAGGCTCTGCCTCTGGCCAAAGGGGTGGTAGTGCTAAACTGACAGAAGACCAACACTAGCTAATCTTCTGGTGATGCTTAGTAACCTGAGTCATCCTAGATAGGAATGAGAACTAGCCTTCTCCAAAGGCAGAGAGTTTTCTAGTTTGCATCTTCTGTCTTGTAACTGCACTACAGACTGTGGATATGTTTGGCAGCAGTGCTGTCTAAGCTGGCTTAAATAGTCTCCTCTGTGCTGGCACAACTATGTGTGGCAGCTTGGTGAATTAGTTCCCTGACTAGGCCTGACTGGAAAACAAATCTTTTTTTTTTTTTTTTCTTTTTTTTTTTCTCCTCACTACAACATCTGCAGGGAATGGAGAGGCACAGAATGAAGAGTTGAGGCTATTCACATGCACAAATCCAAGTTGTCTTTTGCTGAATAAGTGCTAATTTCTGCATGCATCATGTTCACTTACAGTAGAAGGAAGATTGCTTCATTCTCCCTCTTCAAAGCACTGTGGGTTATAGCATGCTCTCTCCCTGATAACGAACCGTGGGCTTTGCTTTCTTGATCGTGTTGGATGCTCTCATCCGGTACCTCCATTCATTAGTTGCAGCTTTACACCACCTCTCCCCAGTATCTCTGCAGGCCTCTGGGGTTCCTCATTTCTCTCCAATAAATCCATGCACCCTCAGCTTCTTTTGGAAAATGAGAGCTTCAACTTCTTTCTTTTTTTTACTTGGAGAATGCTGTACTGTTATTTCTCTGGACACCTTCAAGTCATTTACCTTTTACCTAGGATTTAGTTTGTTTTGTGTGCTGTGTAGTATAGTATGTTCTTTTATGGTGAGTTGACAAAAAAATTCTGCTCTCAAAGCTGAGTAAGAGATTTAAGCTACACATCAACACTGCCAGCACATGAAAGATGAAGTGAAGGTTATGGTGTTTCAAGGTTTCTGCAGGACATCACTTCTTATGTAGTAAAATTGCTATTAGAAGATGTCTCCATCTGGTTTTTTCCACTCCTCTTCCAGAGAAGAGAAAAGATGGTACTCCTGTTGTGTTTTCCAGAAACGATGGCAAAGTGACTGCACAGGGGAGACTTGCAGGGAGACAAAGGATGTTCCTTGTGCCCTGAGGACCATGATATTTTATGGGAGGGAGAAGAGGGGGAGAATAGGGGACTGGACAAGAGCCTAGTATTCATTAACAAAGGAAGCTTTCAGAAGCTGAATCCAGCAGTGTGGAAAGACATCAGAGGTCACCAGGCAATCTTAACTCTTGAGTTGAGTTTACTAATGAAAAATTTCCTGGTCCTCTTTGAACATTTTTTGCGTACGATTATAGTACAGGCGTTTCACTATCTAGCTGGAGAGTTGCGTAGATGAGTCTATCTGATGTGGTCTTTCACCCTCCTCTGCTGTTACTAGGTTAGGGTGGTGGTGGTCATGTTTCGAAAGCGGAGTAACTGACAGAGTAGGAAGAGGAACAGGTACTCAAGCTACAGAGTTCTTCATTTCTTGATTTCTTTTTCTTTGGTTACACTAACAAAAGGATGTGAAAGTTTCAGCCCACAGCCTGCAATTCCCCACTCTAATATGTCCAGGCCAGTACATAACGCTAATGCTCTTCACCCTCGTCTCCTGAGCACATAGTGGTGTCAGTCATTAGTCTGTAGCAACGTGCTGTTTGGCTTCCTTTGCTACTGTACATATCTGACAGGCGGCAGCTTGCTGTGTTACCTGTGTAATAGACTTTGAGTTCAGCCTCTGCCTTGTGAGGACAGGCCAGTCCTGCAGCTGTTAAACTCTCCACAGCAATTCATGTGCACAACGGTGTTGTGTACTCTGTCTGCGCTTAATGTCTTGGCCGCCATGTGGGTCAGTTTTGAAACTTCATCATGGGGTAGCCACAGATTGGTCAAAGTAATGTGCTCGTACGCCTCAATGAGGGAGTGTTGTGGCCAGAAGAGCCCTCTTAGCCTGTGCCTTGTGTCCTGCAGTCTTGGGCTTCTTAAGAAAGATATAAATATACTGGAATACACAAAATGGATTGTGATCAGACTTTACTGGCTTGGTTTAAATGCTGATAGCAAACTGGCTTGCTTGGCTCTTGGTTTATTTGGCAGTTATTTTGTCCTTTTCATGAACAAGTTGAAGGTAAGATGGTGTTATAGCAGACCTTGTCTTAAGTTTGGTCATGTCCTGGGTTAAAATTTGTAATTGTGGCAAAATAAGGAAAACTGCTTTCTACGTGGTGCTTTACATGATCTCTAGATGCATTTCTGAAAACGTGCTATTGTATCCTTTGCATGAAGAAAACTTTTTGCAGAGGTGGACACTTAACTTCCATTTTGCTCTGCAAAAGCAAGGGAATAGAAAAGCATGGAGGTAATTTCCTTTTCTGACCTGAGAAAACTTAAAAGCAATCTTCTTAAAGCAAGTATTCCATTTACATTCTTCAGAGAAGGAGGAGCATACCTACCTTATCCCTAGCTTTCCCTTTTATGTTTTGAAATTATTAGTGGAACTTAAGTTTATATGATACCATAATCTCTCTTTTCGAGTTTCTTAAAAAGGTCTTGCTTATTTTTTATGGAAAAAATGGTCATCTGATAGTCTTCACTTCCAAAATAGGCAGCAAGGAAAGCTTTGGCACTTTTGTTTCGATGATCATTTCTTGATCTAAATGACTTTACTGCCAAGTAAGGGGAGTGCTCCTTACTGGTTTTAAATGTCCTTTGGAGAAGTTGTACTCCTATTCAACTGGAAGTAGAATGTTTCACTGGTTATCATACATCTGCATACTGTAGCTTACTGTCTTGCAAAATATTAAAAGATTGAGTGAAGGATGGATAAGCGTGAGGGAAAAACTAAGTGTGAAATGTTGATTATGTGTAGGTTTAGATGAGTATCCGTACTTCAAAATGTTTTGCATAAGGCAAGTGTACTGAGCCTTTGTAAAAACAAAGTATCAAAGTCTCTTGGAGGGGGAAAAAGTGACTTTTTCCCTGAAATGTTTCCCATGAATGTTTAGGTTATTCTAACTTATACTTGGGGAACAAAATTATAGCAAGTATAACACTAATTTTGGTATTTCTGACTAAATGCTTAACTATTGCCTGTGCATTTCTCTTGTTTTTTTTATACTTTTCTGTTCTCCTTGTCATCCTATGCATTCACATAAAGTAATAAAAAGGTAATTATCTGGAACTATATGGTAAGATGCTACGACAACCTAGTTCTCATATCTTACGGGAGAATTTTTGTGAACTCTTCACAAAATCTGATCCCTTGGTCTTGCCTCTGCAATTTTTCTTTAGTGATGTGTGGCAATTTGGGAGTGAACAGCTTTAGTGCTCGGTTGACAGGCCATGTGGAGATCCATTTTGTGTATGAACTTTTGAATTCAGCAGGAATGCCGTTATTTATTTCTTGAACAAGCCTAACCCATTGAGGGAAGAACTGTGTTTTGCTTAAATCTGTGGTTTTCAACCTGGAGTTGGCAAGAAGCAACTGTGGAAAAACAAGCCTATTGCCAATCGTTTAAATTGCGTGGGGTCTTTAGGCTTTTCAGGAGCCCACAGTTTGAAAATTACTGCTCTAAATGATTTGTAAACAAGGGCTGTTTTTTCCTTTCCAAAGTGGCTGTAGGTGTTAAGGAGTATGAGTTGCTATTTAGTCATCTATTAGATTAGGATTGAGTTTTATCTTTTCTTTCTCCTCTCATACCTAACTCTTTAAAAGTGTATTTTATCCAAAAATGGGTATCACAGAGGAGACTAACCCTGGAAAAATTCAACTTGAAAGCTAACTTCTGGAAGAAGGTTAAAGTGGCGTTAAGTAGGTCTGTTTTAAGTGCTGCACTCCTTATACTCAGGGCTTCTGTATTTTCCCTTCCAAGAACCTTGCTGTGAAGGCCAAACTCCTGCTACCGAGTTTGTGTTGCATCTAAAAATTTCATTAGCACTCCTCCCCTACACACTTGTGAAGGGAACTTAGAATACACGGGCTTGAGCGTAAACTGATGTAGTCTCAGTGCCATGCATTGGCAGATACCCTGAAACAACAAGTAAACTGCCTTTCTCCTCTCAAGAGGACATGGATTTATTTATTTTAATGACTAGAAGGTATTTAAAGTATGGAACAGACACTAAGCTGTTTGGTAATCCCTAGGTGCACTGCTGTTCTGGTGTCAAAGCCCAAGCAGTCTCCATCCTGACCACTCTTCCAGCTCGCTCTGTTTTACTACAGCCGTAGCTGAGGTCACAGACTGAGCACCCTAACAGTACAAAATTGAATATAGAGTTCAGAGGTTACTCTGCTCAACAAGTTACTCAGTTTCAAATTAGATTAAAAATTGACTTCATAAGTTAGATGTTGCAGCACTGCGGTCTGCTGTGCCATGGAGACTGCACTCCTTGCTTGTAACAAACAGATTGGTTCTCGTTCCTAAATCATCTGTTTGCCTGTGACTAATCTTGAATTCATATCTTCCTGCTGCTTGTACTTAGAACTGAATTCTGTGCTTCAAATAAGAACAGCAGATAGGGATTTAAATTTTCTCAACCCCTCGTAGTCCAAGGACTGCTCCTGCCGCTAGGACAGGAAGTGCCTTATGCAGCTTTATATATAATAGGAGGTGGTGGAGGGGAAGACATGTAGGGAGAAGTCGATCACAGCTGCTTTGGTCTATACTTACTGGCATGTTGATGAACTTTAGCAGCTAAATGCGCTTGTGATGACACCTCACAAACTTCAGAAAGTGAGCAGTTATTTTTGGAAACCTTTCTTTTTTATTTTTTTTCCAGACTAAAACTACTAAACCTACTTAGAAAAAAAAGTCTAAGCAAAAACACCAGTTCCCAAGAAACCGGCACCTTCTGCTTATTGTGCTCATGGGCATTTCAGCATCCTAACCCTAAATCCTGCTTGATGTCCTTTCTTGTCTGTCCTTCTCGTATTTGGAACTTGGAGGACTTTCTGTTGCTGTAAGGGAAGAGGAATAGTTCTTTCATATTCAATTTTGGGGGGAAGAGATGAGCAATTCTCTGATCGTGTCTTTCAGGCAGATAGGTCTTTACTCTCAGCATGCCATGGTGCTGCCTAGGAGGGTTTTCATGATTCTGCCTGTAAGCAGCAGACAGAGCTAATTCCAGAGCTGGTTGTACTGACAGACTTGAAGGGTTAAGAGTACTGAATTTATTGCATAGTTTTGAGATTCTGTTGTTGGTAAAACTTTCTTTAAAAAAAAAATAAAATTATTGCTCTGAACACTGGTTTGCTGCCCTGTAGTTTTGCCAGTGCAACTGTATCAGGGTCTGGTTTATAAGCTGGGTCTTGAAGTCCAGGTTTGATAAGCCTTGGCTTTAGTGAGAGGTCCTAGGTTAGGCTGAGCAGGGTGTGTGGGACCTTAGCAGTGAGTGGGTCAGAATGAATGCTGTTGGGTGCGGGTGTGTGGAGGAAACCACACAAGTGGTGTGCTGTGCCTCTGGGCTACAAACAGTAGATTCGAAGTGGCTGTGAAAGGGCGCTGGTGCTTGCTGGAGCAGCTGGTGGTTAGGTGTGGCAAGTGAGGCTCTGCTGTGGACAAATTCCTTCTTTCCCTCAGCGTGGCAACCAGAGTGCCAATGGGCTTTGGCTGTTAGTGCAGTAACTGAGGGGAGGTAGACAAGATAGAGCTGAATATGAGCTAACGGAGCATCATAGCCTTGAAACATCCCAAGAGTCTTTCCTCTCCAAACCAGCGAAGGAAAATTAGTATCTCTCTAAAACTAGGTCTCTTTTGAAAATCCAGGCTTAGTGTAAATGAGGGTCAAACTTCACAAATAATGCTTTTAGAAAAGGAGATAATAAACTTTAATAGCTGTATAATTACTTGCCTTGTTTGAATCCACCGAAGGAGTGTAAAGGTGCATCTTAAAACAAAGAATTAAAAAGTTTTTGTTGTTCTGCCTCTGGATTGAGTGGGCTGTGAGTGCCATACTAAATGGTATAGTTTAGTTGAGAGATGTTTCTGTGAAATCCAGAGACAAGAAAAATGGAAGGTCAACCAGAGCAATGAAATAAATTTTGCATAAAAATATAGCCTTAAATAGATGTTTCTAGTGGTGTGGTGGTTGGGTTTTGGGATTTTTTGGGGGTGTGGGTTTTTTTTTTTCTTTTCTTTTTTTTCTCTTTTCTGGGTGGGGGTAAGCTGTGGTTATTTGATTTTAAGGTACTGGAACTACAGACTAAAATCTGATAGTCTTCCAAATACGTCTTAAAGCATTTTTGGGAAATGGACAAGATATTTCCCACTCTAGGTGAAAAGCAGTTTCAAGTAAGTACCTGTCATCTTCCCATGAGAGAGAAAGAAGTGTATTTCTTTGAAGCCTTTGGTTATTAATGTTCTAGTGTGAAACTTGGGGGATAGTGTTTGGGGAGAGACTGGTGGGAGAAGGCAGGCAGGTTCTGTGGTTTGGTTTTTCTGGTTTTTTTAAGCCTAGAAAGCCAAATAGAAGTTATCCGGAAAAAGCCATTCTAAAAGCTTATTGTTTTCAGTTAATGAGTTAAGGGTTAGGACAGCATAGAGATTTGCCTAGATAGATTCATCAGAGAACCTTTCTTTTAAGGAAATCAACATCAGAAAATGGTCCTCAAGAATATTTAATAGAACCGCTGTTGGTTTATGAGCCATGAGTTATTATTTTTCCAGAATAAGTTAAACATTATGCCTTTTTTTTTTTTAAATTGTATTGCATCACAGTAATGTAAGCAAGTTTGTAGAGGGTCATATTTCTGAAAAGGCATGAAATTATTCTCTGTGCAGAATCACTATTTTAGTGGAAAATATTAAAATTTATTCATTATAGTTTATAGATCCTAAACTTGATGTCTACTGTGTATAGAAGATGCTACAGGAAACATTCGGTAGACTTTTTTTCCCTTTTAAATAAAGGAGGGGTTATGCTAGAGCAACTGTAATAAGGCATTTCACCCTGACTTTGAAGTCCATCTACAGATCTTGCCAAACTGTGCAAATTTGCATTGCATTTATAGTAGATAGAGGTTTGGGCAGTAACTCTGATGGTAATTTCTGAGAAATCACAATGTTACGTCATTTAACCTAACTGAGCAGTATGGGAGAGTACAGTTTAATGATGGTCAATATAGAAGATCCTTCAGGAAAGGCCTTGGTTCCACCACAGGAAAATAGAATACACATCCAAGGGATGCATAGCAGTGGAAGTGAATTTTCTTGTAAAAACACAATTCACAGTAGTTTTTAATCTAGTGTAGATTTAAAATACTGCAGAGAGGGGCAATCATACTACCTCCCCTGTGCTAGTGCCCTCACTTCATGTAGATGTGTGGTGGGTTGGGTCAGGGAACTGATCCCTGAACCATCTTGTCGTGTTAACGTGCAAATGCAAGATGAGTGAGCATCTAGGGGGTGGGGAAGGATGAGTGGGATCAGCCTTTTCAGTGGAGAGGTGGATTTATCATGGATTAAAGTGCCAGGTAATCAGTAATCATAGCTTCAAAACATTGAAGACATGCTGCAGAGTGGACTTCCCTGTTTACAGTAACCTTCAGTTTGCAGTAATCTGTCTTCTAGTAACTTGGGATAAGCGAGTTGTGGAATTTTGTGTTGTCTTATTCTGCTTCTTGTAATTAACATTTTACACAATATATTTTGCAATCATACATTTTTACGTGCACGTGCATTTTACTGCTGTTGAATTGTTTTCCCTCCTTTTAAGCACTTGAGTCAGGCAAGCCTCATTCTGCTCTTGATGCTGCCTTGCTAGTGAATGTGCCTTAAGTTGCAGTATGTCTCCAGTGAGTAGATAAAAATCTTTTATCCATTGTGTTTGTTCTTCATAAAATTAACAGAAAATTACAGAGAAACTGATGCTGTAATGGAGACATTAGGATCGTCACTAGTTGCTGTCAGCAGAAGATGGTTTCCAGAGATCAGAACAGCTGAATCTTTCTTTGTATCCCCTAGTAGTGTTTCTCATAGGTCTTTCTAGGTTCTGATTCCTATAGCATAATGGTACTCTTAATTCTTCTCCTTTTGGATTAGAGTTGGCACGCTTATGAATTTTAGACTAAAGGAAGGCTTTCTCTTTACCCTGGTGGGTGATTGGTGTATCTGGGCTTTGAGGAAATGGCAACAGTCCCTGTAGGGTACCGTATACCTTTAGGTTTATGAAGTCAGTTGAAGAGACAGGTCAGCGCTGAATCAGCATGTTTAGGGGCAATGATCTCCCAAATGGCAGAGGCAATAGATTTCTAGCCATGGAAACCTCCTGAGGGTAGTCAACCCCTCATTACACCAGGCCACTGTGAAGCATTCTTGATTTAGTTTAGTATCTTCCCTTTTCACTGAGAAACAATCCCTACCACAGAGGATCCATGGGCTGATCACAAGATGTATGAGTCAGGCAGGTTTGGACTGGGCTTTCTATGTGGTCATCCAGTCAGGTTCTGTATTCATCACAGCTACTGGTTTAGGGATTTAGCCTTTACGCAGGGTTGAAAGTTGTCATAGGGCTTGCTTCCAAACAGGAGTCACCAGGGCAAAAAAACAGGTAGGGCTAAGGGCAGTTCAGCACTTGTGCTGAATTCATCTGCTGAGATTTGTCAGCCAGCAAGTCTGATGGTTGACCAAGGAGCACAACAGGGTTATGTCAGACCAGCATAGTGTTTGGGAGAGGGAACTGGAATAAGAACCATTCCCAGAACGTATCTTATTTGCTCATTCAGCAGTAGATCCCTTGGCCTTCCATTGGAGCTGTGTGATCGACGCAGTGGTCTCTGCTGTGGGAGCATGAATCTGGGCTCTTCCTGTATGTCTTGTCTGTTCTCAGCAGCACACTGTGCAAAACCTATGCAGCACATCCTATTGTTGACTGTAGCTCTTTTCTGTTCTCCAGCATCTTCACTGTAATACACATCTCCCATGGTTTTTTTCACCCTCAAGGAGTCCAAGGCAGTTACACCTCTAACAAATCAGAGTAAGTGCACGCTCTGTTCTTGAACAGCCTCTTAAGCAGTAACTACACTTCTAGGTCCTAAGCAGATGTACTCTGGGATTTGCTGGTCATGCTTTTCATGATGGCATTGTTTAAGGCAACCCCCTGTGTGGCCACTTACACTTTGCCCTTATTGGAATTGGGATTCTGGGCTAGTTAAACCTTTGTTTTAACCCTCAACAGCCATTCTTATGCAAGGTGCAGAATTTACTTCTTTTAAAAAAAAAATTAAAAAGGGGAGAGGGGGTGCAAAATCACTTGTCCTGTCCTTTAGGCAGTCTCATGAACCCCCACTAGCGTAACTGATGGAGTGTAGGGGTAGGAATGAGTGATGGAGCAGAGAAGGGAAGGGCTGTAAAACCTGCTGTTACTGCTGAAAGATATGCTCATGAGACTGTGCTTTGAATCCATAGGCTTGATTGGAGTTTGTCTCCATGAGTTTTGCCTCCTGCTAGCACTGATCCTTCAAAAGGGGCAAAAGATTACATAGATACTTTGCCAATGTCACCTGGTGCAAAAAGCAAAGATTTGTTTTGTTATGTCCAAAGCCTCACATCTCCCGGAAATGCTGTGAAATGATGTGACTCTCAGTTCTGTACTGGCCCTGTAGTTTGAACTACTTTAAAATAGTACTACAGTACTCTTAAAAGCTGTGTTTCACGGCTTGAGGGATGCCTGGGAATCTGTCATTTGAATCTGCATTGAAATATGCAGGACTAACTAGTCTCTGTCAAAGATGAGGCAGACTGGTACTGTTTCTTTGTTCTTGCCATCCCACCATAAGCAGAAGCTGTAGATGTTCATACGATGACATATTTCAGAAATCATGTAGCTTAGCAGTTGTCAAGAGGAGGGAAAACCTTCAGTCTCCTGTTTTCATGCAATGATGATATGCATAAACTGAAGCACAAGCCTCCATGCTGAAGCTTATCCTAAGATTCAGCAACATGATAGGCAGAAAGATGGCTTCTTTTAAAAGTGTGTTTGTTTTTTGTTTTGGGTTTTTTTTCCATTTCCTTTTTGATCTGTGGACTGCCCTAGGTATAGAGCATCTACGTAGTCACCTTACTGAAGCCTTGTTACAGAGAGTAATAAATCCTGCAAAATTAGCCTATTCTGTTAATTTGGGGATGAAATGGAATAAACGGCGCTTAGTTGTGCCTGGAAGTCTTTCTGATGAATAAAGGCTTGACAATCCTTGAAGACATATGCTGGTTACTTAAACTTTTGCATTTTATATTTAAGTGGCTGTTGGGGGTGGGGGATTCTCTTGTAGCCTTGCTAAGGGTAGAGGCAGTTCTTTCTTCCTGTTGTCTTTGCCCTTAAAGCTGGATAGTGCAGACATCTACCGTGATAGATGAGTGGATGTCATTCTCAGGAAAGTAACTTTAATGCAAAAGTAAAGGGTAAAGGGTTTGGTTTTTTTGTTTTGGTTTTTTTTTTTTTTTCTCAAGGACCACATGAATAAATCTGAACAATACGAGGTTGAGTTGCACCTGTAAAAATGGATTCATTTTGTTAGCTTCCTCCTGTTCTGTACAAAGCCATGAGCAGCAGAAGTACTGGAAGAACCTGCTGCGTAGGCTTATGCTAACCGTATGTTAACTTTGCTTAAAAAAAAATTAAACCCTACCTCCTGCAGAACTTGATTTGCCGTTGAGACGAGCTTTCTACTTGCTGGGAGTGAAGGGGAATTTTTCAGTCCCTGGCAATTGTGCAAGGAGATGGCTATTGTTAGTGGCTCAAAGACTGTAGAAAGAACTTTAATTTCCCTGCTCTGTTTGATGCCTATGCAACTCCAGACTGTTTTTCAATGCAAGTATTCAGCTGACTGTCCACTGTTGCTGCTTCTAGGTTTCTTTCATTTTACTTTCTCTTCCCCTGTCCCCGTGTTTCCTCTACACTGCGTGTTTGAAGTTATTTTTCATGAGATGCTTTTGTTTCCAAACTAATTTTATTTTCTCTCTAGGTCATTTATGTATTTGTCTTCACTAATGTTTGCAACATCTCCAAACATAGTATCCTCTGTGAATTTAACTAACGTGCTGTTTACCCTTTCTTCCAGATCCAGTTTCTGATCCTACTTCCACATTTGGGAGTATGCAAGGGACAAACACATCTCTTTGCGTAGCTTGACTGGATATCCCAAGACTAGGATGTTAGTATATTTAAACAATTTTTTGCATTAATATGTTGCCAGTATCTTAATTGCACATAGATTATTATTTTTTGAAATGTAATTAGCTTTATTGGCATTATGCATATTCAGAAGCCTGCTGGTAGAAACAGTTTTTCTGCAGTCTGACTAGCGCTCATTGGTGCCTTTAAAACGGGTGCAGGAGTAGGAAGAATTTCAGGGTTGCTTTTTAAATGAGCCAGACTTATTTAGCGTTATAGCTTTAGCACTCATTCTTGAAAATCTTGGCTCTCTGTCTAATAAGATTAACTGTAGGTTAATCCAAGAACATATAGACTGTGTTGAAGATATTTATGAAAGACCACTTCAGACTTCTGAATGCATGAATACAGGCCCCAGGAGAGATTTTTAAATACTTGAAATAATCAAATATTTGATGCAAGTATTTCTAGAGATGTGTTAACAAAAAAATAAAATTGCACACTGAAGTTTTTTGAATCCCTGCATCGCAGGTCACATTATTCTGGTACTTGTAAGGAACCAGTTGTCTGGAAGAATAAACCCTATGCTAAACTATTTTTATGGATTTGATAATGCAGCTTCCTTTCAAATGTGTTTTGTGTAGTTATTGCAAAATGAGATATTGCATGTTTTCTGTTACGTAAGCAATTGTCTGGCAGTAATTAGCAGTTCAAAGATAAAGAAGTCAGCATTAAACTAATGTGCTATTTTTAAGAATGTATTTTTGACTCGGCCGCCTCTTGGAGTGTCTCACGTATTAAACTACTACTATATTTAACTGAATTACTTATTGAAACACTACTATAAGCAACTGTTTAAATTACTGAAGTGAATTTGATGCTGAATGCAATATTCATTGTGTAGCTGTAGATTTTGCAGGTTCCTCTGCAGCCTTAGTTTTCTAGTGCACTTCAGTTCTTTTCCCCTTGAAAATGAAAAGGAGCCTTCTCTTCATGTGGTTTGAATTCTGTTTGTTGAAACTGTTGCCGATCTTCTTGGCTAACATTGTAAAGTAATTGGTTATAGTTTCTCTGCTTGGATTTTCATTTGTACTGTCCAGCTGCGTACATGGGTAATACATTTAGGTAAGATTGCAGTTCTTTGGCTTAGCTACTTGGACAGATGTTCTTGGAAGAACTAGTGCTAGGAAAGTGCAGGTTTTTTGCAACACTTGTTCTGGTATCCTGCTGCATTTTGGTTTAGTGGCTGATTCCTTCGCTGGCCCCTTCTGGTGTTATTCCTGTGGTTTTATAGAAAAGCAAGTTTGTTATGGTTGCTTACAAGCTTTTCAAGGGAGTTTGAGACTTATTGAGTACTATTGTTTATTTTATCAAATCTGCTGAAGCACAGTGTGTTCTGGAAGTCTAATGTTCCTTGAGCCTGGAAATGTTTCTGGTGTCAACACTTTTTTTTAAAAAGCAGCTATATCTGAAATAACCTTCAGAGGATTTAAGGTATAAAATTGACAGTAGTGGGGAACAAGGCACTTATATGAAATTGTTATTAATGTTTCTTGCACACGCTGTCTTTGGCAATTTATTGTTCCTTCTTTATGCCATACTTTGTTCGTTACATGTGCATGATACTCTTTTTCTTTTAGAGAAACTATGTATGAAAAATTCGGTAGGGAAAAAAAATGACCTTAAGGGAAGATATTTACAAAGTGTCATAGACATCAACCTGTTTTGTAACTTTGAGTATCTGTTAGTGTTACTCTAAAGTTTTAATCCGGTAGGATCAGATGATTAACATGTAGCCTGCAGAAGTGCACTTTGTATCAAATTCCTTCACTGTTTATCTGGCTGTACTGCTGGCAGTTCCTAGCCATGGATTAGGAAATCCATTTCTGAGATTTTGCTCTGAAAGGACTGTTCAGAAGTTACAAAAAGAGCTGCTTTGGATATAAGTGGACAGTGGCCTTCATCTTAAAAGCTGAAGCTTTTCTAGCAAAGCATTCAAAACTGTGAGGTATTTCTGTTGTTTCTTCATACAGAAGTTGTTACAGATATTTCAGTCTCCAGTGAATTTAGCAATACAACATAGTGTGGAATGCCAAGCTTGAGCAGCTTTGTGTGTAGATTACCTGGAAAATTTAATTCGGATTTTGAATAAAGGACCTGTGGTAGGCAGTTTCTTAGGAGGCTCAGTGTTCTCTCAGTGTTTCTCCACTTAACACCGAAGAATGGTTTTTAGATCTGCTGAGCATCCTAAACAGGGACTTCGTTCTTTGAACAGACCTGAGGCAGTAACAGGTCTACTAAGACCTTTTTATTGAGATACTAATTGTAAAATTGGAGCAAGGCTGGCTGTTCTAGAAGGCTGATCTCCAGAGCTTTGTCTTTGTTTGATGTTCTTGACTAGAAATCTGATTAGCTATGAGCATATTCTGAGATTCTGCTGTAATTCAATGATATGGAGAAACTTAGTGCGCACAAAGTGTGGCACTGCTGTCTTCTCTCAGATTCAGATCATACATGCTGCTTTCAAGCAAAGTACTTCAACTAGACTGAAAACAAAAGTTGTGAGGAAATAGGATAGCCTCAACCAAAGTACAGTGGATTAAATGTTTGACTTCCTTAATTATGAAAGACCAATAACATGCTGTGCTTCAGGAATTCTGGAAGGTCTGGAGTAAATGAGAGAGAGAAGACTGGGCAGTGTCAAAAAGCTGCACAGAACTGCTTGTCTTGAGGAAGACTTAAAAATGATGATAGGAGCTGAAATTACTGTGTATATAACTCAATCAAGTGCAGCGTAAACTGTTAAATATACCTGTAGACACCAAATTCACTGTAGCTAGCCGGAAAAGATACGTGGGCATAACTTTGAAATCCTGAATGGCCATCATAAAAGATTTATTCTCTATCAAGTTACTTTTGCATCAACCAAATTCCAAGGGTTTTTTTCTGAATATGATCTTCAGCTCTGGTCCAGTACCAGATGTCTATCTCAAAACAAAGTAAGGGACAGGCAGTCTGAGAGAGCAAATGAGGAAGTCAAACAGGTCTTGATTTCAGCAGCGTTGCTGTCTAAGCTGTCCCTGGTCCTGCCACTTGTTCCTGCTGATATAACTGCACTAGGCCAGGAAATTGTTCCTGTCTAGAAATAATGCAAGCAAAACAGACTATTTTTTTCATTATCTTCTTTATGGACCTGTATAGTTGTTTGTATTACCAGTGAAGAGGGCAGAGAGTGAATAGAAATGCCTGATGTTAAGCAGCCTTTCTTCTGTCCCATGTTGGTGTGAAGAAGAAAAGAGAAAAGCTAGTGTAACCCTAGTTGAAGTTGGACATAAAATATCCTAAAGAAACTGGGTGCTTCTTCTGTGAAGCGTATCTGCAGGCATAGCTTATGGAATTGATGATGTGTATCTGAAGCAAAAGGATTAGTAAGATTCAAAGAGTTCCTGCATGGGATGATGGCAAACATTACGTGACATCGGAAGCGAGAGAGAGATTTATCAGTCACTTGGTCTTTGGGAAAATTTCCACTAAACCCCAAACGTCGGGCTATCTTGTAGCTGTTTACTGCAAGTTTCTTGCATCTGTGTGTAGTTTTTTAAAGAAGCTTCACTGCTCCTAGTCTACACTGAATAATGCTCCATCGCATCTTGCAATTTCAGTTCCCACAACTTATTTCAGCACCAAATTGTTTTGCTGCTATAATCTTTTGTTACAAGGTTGTCAGCAGCTGTGGTTATGCTTCTCTGTTTCCAGAGGAATGTCAGGGCTTGCAGCTTTTTTAGTGCATAGGCATAACCCAAGGTGTGAGTGAAGGACAGGTAAGAGTATTTCTGCTAGTATTTAGTTCTGTTGGCACAAGAGTAACAATAGTAATACAAGCTTATCTTCTGTGCTGTATGCAGGAGTTATCACGCACTTACTTTATGTTGTGCTCTTCATACTGTCGTGCAAATGACCATAAAGCTGGAGGGGGCTGTTAGGCTTAGCTGTGCTCCCTTTGAGTATGCTTTCAAATGTGACTTCAGTGATGACAATTAGTCACTATAGTCCACTCTGTAGCTAGTATGAATTCTGCGCTCAGGTTTGTCAGTGCTAAGATACTTCTGTGTGCTGATCTTTGTTTTGGGGGTCTTTATTTAACATGCATAGCTTCTGCCCCCTGCCTTCCTTGCCGTTACCCTTTCATTTTTGTGTAGGTGCCCATATCACGCACTGATTTCACCTAAACCATCCTTTCTGTTGAGACAGAACTGAACAGTCTATCTGAAAAGGCTAAGGATACTTTTCCAGAGTTTCGGGGAAGCCTTCTCAAAATGTCAGGTGTGCTTCATATTCACTGTAGTTGTGATTCAGCTTTCTTTCCATCATCTAGTTTCTGTTAGCTTCTTAATCAGAGTTTACTGGTGGTTTAGTGAAATAATCGCTTAACTTAATAATGTGGTGTATCTTTGCATATCAGAAGATTTTTCAGGATGCTGTTAGCTAGCTGGAGTCAGAAGGCATACTCTCCATTGGGGCAACTATGTAATGGCTTATGATGGAGGTTTATTTAACATCAGACTGACTTTTACAATCACAAATAACAGAATAAAAAGGCTCTTGGCAGTTTTTACCTTACAGGTAAGCTCAGTATATTCACCTCTCATCTAAGAAATGTTCAATAAACTTTCACAGGTCTATGCTATTTGTTGAAGATCATCAGATTTTCAGTGATGGGTGATATAACTATATTTGGTTTCCTAAGTAGAATCACATTTTCATTCCCCTTTGCAGACTCTGTGTAGATTAGAAAATCTCTGTAGAGATGGCAAAGAGGGTATTTATAACTTGAGATCCAAAAAGAAGAGAGTGATATATTGAGTTAATTCAGTAATGACTGATGATAAAACTGACCTGCTGTGATAAAGGAGGTGAAACTGAGTCACACTCCAAGGGTTTGTAGGTCAAAGCTGTGGTTTGGGAGAAGCTTTTTCTGCTGGCAGTTCTTGTTTAAATGGATTCAGCAGTTTGTGTCTACCCTTTCTGGGCTGTTTTTCAGCTAGTTTGGTTTCAGTAGGTGGCTGTGTGTTGCAGACAGAGAATGATGTGGGGCAGGACTGAGTTGCTAGGGGAAGGCCACCTTCTTCAAGCAGGACTGCTGTGGAGTATGCAATATAGCTAATATCTCAGCCAGTTTAGCCCACACCTCTTACACACTTCTGCATGGTGCCAGTGCGTATGTCTGGAGGCTGGAGTGGAAATCACTGGTGTCTGGTGCTTCCACATATACAACTCTTGGGCGAGAATGAGGGTTCCTCCATGGTTTAAACTGACTTGGGCCTCTGCTATACCTACTTGTGGCAAGTTGTTCCTGACAGCGGGACCTGACTCTGGCTGATCTGTGGTACAAGCATTACTGTGGCCATGAAATAAAGTGGAGCAGTGAATTGACCTTGCTGGAAATCCTGTCTGTTCTGTGGGAGGCTTTTTCCAGGCAAATCAATTCTGTCTACTGCAAGGCTATTGTTGTGCTTGTGCTGGGTGACCGTGGGGTACGAGGATAAACACTGGTAGTTAATGAATGTCATCTTAGCTTTGCTTGGCAGTGAAGCATTAACAGGTTGTCTCCAGCAGGAAAAAAGTTTCAAGGTTTTTAATTTGGTGGAATAAATAATGCAACACTGTTGGGTATGGAAAAAATTGTCTCGAGTTTGAGCAACATTTGGGTCTCTATATAAAAACTTTTGGTCCATGATGTTTTGCTCTATTGAGCACTCTCGTTCTTGGGCCATTTGGCTCTTTTAATGTTTGTAAACTTTCTAGCTACTTGGCATAGTTTCTTCTCAGCGAAAGCTGTACCTGGTTGTCTGCTGGAACTCCAGACCTGAAGGTTGAACAAATAAGAGCACTGTCTTTGAATTGAGATATTGAAAACCAACTCCCACTTCAAATTTTAGTGTTAAAGTTTGTTTGGGTTGTGTTGGGTTTTTTGTTTTTGGTTTGTGGTTGGTTTGTGGTTTTGGTGGTTTTTTTTGTTGTTGTTTTGTTTTTGTTTTTTTGTTGTGTGTGTTTTGTTTTTTTTTATTTTAAATTTAAATCTTATTCTACCACTAAGTAAAAAACCCTACCTTTTTAAGGATACATAGAAAGTTAATAGTTATTGAAACTCTTCTGCTATTGTTCTTTGCCATTTTGTGATGTCTGTGTTTCCTGGTTTATTTTCTAAAGTAATAAAATGCAGGTATTTACATGAGAGGATTCCGGTCAGTTCCTGCATTGGTGGTGACTGGCTGTGAAGAAAACAGATAATTGTACAATAAACCTCCTGATCTTGAGTTAAAATGTAAAACAAAAGCCCACAACCCCTGACTTGAACAACTAGCCAGATTAGTGATGCAGTATCTACAAATCGGAGGATCTTCCCACCCCCGCAAATCCACATGAAGATTATGGCTCAGTCTGCCAGAGCAATTGCGGTATCTTGAGGTGATGTTGAGACAGCCATGGCAGAGAGTCCTTGGCTTTTCTCGAATTCTGCTGCTGAGGCTTTTGATTAGAGATAAGAAGGTTGCATGCCTTCGTGTAATTCTCTTCTTGATATCAGATCACACACACCAAAATACTCCTCGTAGGAGGCGGGCAGGAGATGGTTCATATTGTGCCTTTTGCCTTGCTACAGTCTGTACTCTGGCACCAAGCTTAATAACTTGTCACTTCTGTTTTTTTGGGGGGTGACTTTCCCATTGTAATCAGTGAGATAATCTGTCAGAGTCCTAACATAGGATGGGGAGACCTGTTTTCATTTCTTGTGCTGTAAAACAGCCTGATAACTTGCTTTCTTTGCCTCTTGGTTCTGCCCTGTGGAGGGGAGAGATCTACCCTGTCTTAGGGGATTTGGCAGGGCTCTTTTCTGTTGTGAAGGCGAGTGCATTGCAGTGCTGTATTTCAGATATTTAGCTGTTTTTCTGTCATACTTAGCTCATTAACTTTTAAATGCCTTGCTGCGAATTTGATATTCCATCAGAGAAAATCTGCTTAGACTTGATTTTCAGAGGAAAAGGAATTGTTTGGTTGAGAGGAATGCTTGGAGAGAAGAGTGAAGATGGCCTGGTGCAGCTTATTCTTCTTTATTAAAATTACAGACGAGTAGTGGAATTTTAATGAAGTCTTGCAGGATAGATGGTCAGAAGCACTTCTATCAACAGTACTTGTCTACTGCTGGTTTTTTTGTCCCTGCTTTCATTTCTCAGCTTACTGCTGTGGTAAGTTACTGTAACAGTGAAACGGCTGACAACACATACCTTGTTGGCTTCTTGATTGCTTCAAATGAGACTTCTCTACTGGACACGCTGTTGTACGGTGAATAAAGTATTAGTCTAAGGCCAAAGGATTCTTTTTCTCTTGAGCTCCAAGGGCCTGTTTAGGGACCTCAGCAGGTCATACCATGTATTTTGTCATGGGAACACAAGGTGCTCTGGTAAAAAAAGCTATAGAAGAGCTACATATGACTGCACAGGACTTGGTTATACCTGTTCTTGTAAATAGTACCTATCTTAACATCCTTAGTTCTTCTGTCTGCATGTGTCTGTATTGCTTACAGCACCAGGTTATTGATGTTTAAGGTCCCCAGAAGGTTCTTGGATTTACTAAAGTGTCTGTTGTCTCTCAAGCAGGGATGTCAGCAGTGCAGTTCCATTAACAAGAATGTGGAAGGATGAACTTTGAAAAATTAGTGAAGATGCGCAGCTTTTTTTTTTTCTTTGTTCCTCAGGAAGCTAAGACAAAGTTAGTTTAACTTGTAGTTGGAGTACTTGTGCTCCATTCAGATAATGAGATCTCTTATCATAGGTGGATGGGAGGTTCTTTTATTTTGTTGCATGAATAAAAGGATATTCACAACTTATAATTATATGCATGTCCTGAGACTTAGTGTATATTAATAACTGTCCTGTGACTTTTTTTCTCCTCCCTTGCTGCTTGGTCTTGCTTTTCTATTAAGATGCCTGTGACTGAAACATTAAAGTTTAATAGATTTTTGTCCTGAAAGAGACAGAATTCCCATGTTACACATAGACTGTAGGATTTTTCTGAATTAATTCCTGCTTCAAATCCCATAGCTGTGGATAAATATATCCAATCTTGACCAGAAAATCTAGGCGTGAGAAATCCAATAAAAACCTGATGTGATGGTGGTGGCTCTTGCTTCCTACTAGTTAATGAGACTCCTAACACGATGAATGTAAGTGCTGGGGAGAGTACAAGGGGCATAGATCTTAGCGGCCAGCCCACGCTTTCCTAAATAACACCTCCAGAATCCTAGGCTAGGGAAAGGATCGGTCTGGTCCTGGAGTGCATGTCTTGTGTTTTCAATTGGACATGTGTAAAATTAAGTGTCTTATGTCTGGCTGAGTTTGATCAGCTTCCAATTGCAGCTGCTGGATCTGGGTATATCTTTGAGAAGCTGTTTTTCCTGTTCGTAGATGTGTGTTCTGTGGCTTTCTCCATTCCCCTCCACCCCCCTTTTGAAGTAGTATTTAATTGCATTTGCTTTGGTAAGCAGCCTCTGTGACCTGGGCCTTTTGTTATTTACTGTTCTTCCTGTCTTTGTATCTCCTGCAAATTTAGTGACTGTTTTCGTCCACGTCACAGACTAAAATGTTAAATGGCATAGAGCCAAGAACCAATACCTGATGGACCTCACTAGTGGTTTCCCATTGACACCAACATTTCAAGAGCAGTCACTTAATCAATTTTTAATCTGTTTTATATCTATTCGTCTGATTTTTTGGTTGGTTTTTCTTTTCTTCTTTTTTTTTTTCTTGCTTGTTTTAGTCAAATGTGCTGTGCCAGCCCAAAAATGTTACATAAATCTAAAAATACTATATCAAACCTGTTACTGTTGTTAATAAAATTTTTAGTTTTATAAAAGTCAGATAAGATGTTGATTGACACTATTTTTGGTGTTAATTCCTCAGTAGTCCTCTGACCTGTTCCTTGTTTTTGAAAACCTTTACCAAGTTGAGACCCCAATACTTATCTATTTAATGTTTTGATACTTCAAAGGGATGATTTTTTTTTTTCCCAACCAATTGGAACTTTCTCAATATTCAAAGGCTTTCTGGAATTAAACGCTGCTGCACACATTCTTTGAGTAACTCCCACAAAAAAAAAAAACCACAATCACCTCCATAGCATTTTAAGACTGTTAACTTGCAAATGTTAAATAACATCACCTTGATAGATTTTTTTTTTTTTTGAATGATCATATGCCATTCTATTGAATGCTTGTTAATATACTACCATATTCTTATAGAATTTTTTTTTTTTAGGTAATACGCATATGTGCCTTCTTTTGGGCTTTATCTTTGCTTACTTTAAAGCTGCGTGGGTCTCTGCTCTGACCTTTGTAACATTTATTCATGTTCTCTGGTGTGAATCCCCCTGCCCCTCTTCCAACCTCATCTCCTCTTTGTGCTTTCACCCTTAGTTGCATTGTGGTTTGGGTTTTTGGGGGTTTAGTTGGGTTTTTGTTTTGTTATTAATAGGTCAGATTTTTTTTCCCCCCCATGATATTGTTTGAGAGTTTCTGGTAAAAAGTTCTTAAATAGTTAAGAAATTTAAACAAAAGATGTAGACAACTATTGTCTTAAGTGATTTGACTCAATTTCCAGCTTTTTGAAGTTGTCCTTTTAAAGTGCAAATTGCTATGTATTAAGATAATTACTTATTATATGTAAATGCTGATGAATCAGTTGTCTTATTTTCTATTGCAATTGGTCTACAATATCTACTATACTGCCCTGGCTAGTACTTATTTAGTCTATTGAGATCTAGCTTACAAATTGATATTCACAGATTAAATTGATACTCACAGATTAGGGCTGAAGAGTTGATACTGATGTATGTTTTTTATTTTTCCCCTTCAGGGCCCTTGCTATGTTGGTTTTTTTGGAGTTCTTTAACAATTTATGTAATAGTAAAGATGGATTGTAGCCTTTCTTTTCTTTACTGCCCTCAAAATTATTTGACATCTAGTTAGTGGTACAAGCTTTACTGCTTTGGCTATGCACATGTGTAGTGCTGAATTATGTAGTGAGTATTAAAGAGTATGTTTGAGCTGTGCTGTCGCTGTGCGGTTTGAAATGCTAGGCTCTGTGTCAATGGCAGTGCAGAAATGCATCCCTATCTCCTTCTGAAGATCTTACATTCCTGTTTTTTTAAAGGGGAGAATGTGTCTTTGACTAATCCACATTGCTAGAGATCAGCCAGTAAAGTCCTCTCTTAGATTGTCAACTTCTCTAATAGTGTTATCTCAAGGAGCCTGGTGGCTACTTAATCATGTGCTCTCAGTTTTAAGGCAAAAGGTGATATGAGGGTCTAACTGGATTTTTTTTTTTTTTTTTTCAAAGCTTGGATTTGAACTCTTGTCTTAAATTTTTAACCAAAAAACTACAATTACAGTTTAAATTTAAGACTTAAAATATTTGATTACATAAGGGA
>VFFE01004756.1:39635-49777 GCA_008921705.1 Burhinus oedicnemus
GTTTTTTTTTTTTTTCTTCCTAATTCTTCGCTTGCTGGAGAGCCTTCTGAGATAACGATGTTTTAACGCTTTGGAAATGTTGGATTTTTAAAACAATTAAAAATCTTTTTCTAAATTCTTACGCTAAGACCCAGAAGGTGTTAGTGTCATCGGTAACATTATAAGGGTTAAATGTATGGCTGCTTTAATTGTAAGGAACATATCTAAGAGAAAACTCTAAAATATTGGGTTCTTCATCCCTTTTTCTCTCTTCTAATTCTGTTATTCCGGCAAGTTTTCCACTGGCCCAGCTCTTCAGCTGCTGTGAACTGTCAGGTGCTGAAATATTGATGATAAAAATACAGAACCCGGAATTTAGCAGAGGCAGCCATGTTAATTTCTGTTCCATTTGAAATGCAGGAAAATATCATCTGCCAAATGGAAAAGGACAATCGTTGGGAAAAGAAATGTTCTTTTCGAGCTTCTAAGAGCAGTGACAATGGAGAGAAAAAATACTATAAAAAGTAGGCAGCTCCTTTTTCAAGATTTTGTTTTCAATGTATTATGCATGATTAACTGTACACAGTTGCTCTTTTGGAGTCCTGAATGACTGAGTACTACCTCGCAGGGCTTATACTGTTTTCACTGCATTGCACTTTGCATTTGGGGGGGGGAATAGGGCTCAGTTTCATGGCAGTTTTGCCAGTCTTTAGTACAATTTTTGAATACATTCATATTTCCCTTATTTGCCTTTTTTAATGTCAAGCATTGCACATAAGATGTTCTGCTGTTGCTATGCAACTGCTAAATCCAATATTTAATATTAATAAAAACCGAGTGGCATTAGCATCACTGAGAACAGTGGGCTAGCAAACTATGATTGTACAATATCCAAGCTGTAAAACTTGGCAGGGACTTCAGTGTGCAATTGCATGCATGGCAAACTGTGGGGCATGAGTCATTGGCAGTTACTATTTTAAGAGTGGTGAGTTTGAGTAAAATTTCTGAGCTCTTCTGATTTTTATTTATATATGTAAAGTACAGTTTTTTAAACAAAAAGATAATGAGATTGGTTAGCTGATTTCCTTAAGGTTTCATTTCAGATACAAATTCTGAGGGGTCGCTACCCATAAAAGAGTCAGCATTATAAAGCTATGGGTCAATACCCTGATTTTCCTATTTTTCTTCTAGGTCAGGTTGGTCGGCCCTTTCTCACTGTTCCTGCCACTTCCTGAAGCCTGAATTGGCTTTTTTTGGAGGCAGTGCTACTTCTCTGCCTGACAAGGTGCTGTTCAATGGGATGTTTTTCCAGTTTCTCCTCTTCCACCTTGTTTTCTGATCTCTCCCCCTATTTCTCTTTACTCTTGACTGTTATTTCACCGTCACTCTTTCACCTTTTTTTTGTTCTCCACGCGGTGCTTTCTGAGATTAGATTTTTAGCATCAGCCTCTGATAGGTATTAGATCAAGGATGGTGGTTTGCCCTGGCAATGCTTTGGACATCAAAGTTGTGTTGCAGGCTGCAAATTCTGTAGGGTCCTCCATCTAGATATCTAAAGATGTTAGTGCACTGGCACTCTTGCTGACACCCAGAGGGATGTAACACTACTTGTCCTTTCCTTTTGAAGACTCCTGTCCAAAATATAACTTTGATGTTAGATCTGTATATAGTCAAAGTTATTTTAGAATTATTGCTCTTTTGCAGTGTAATAACTGATTTCCTTCATAGCATGTGATCATCTAGATTTCGACTGGTTTCTTAAAAGGGCTATTTCAGGTAGTTAATCTGTCCCAAATTCACCCATGCAAGTTTCTGTAAGTTTAAAACCGTATTTTTGTGTCTTAATTTTTTTTTTTGTTTTCATTTCTTCTGCCTCTCAAAGATTCAGGCAAGTAGGAGAAACTGCCCCTAGCTATATGCAAATCATTATTAAACCTACAAAGCAAAAGTATTAATGGGGGGAAAAAAATACAATAAGTTGTGGTCTTGAGTTTTATGGTCATATTTGGAATACATTTTTATAAGCAGGTGGAATTTGTCTGTCCCCCTCAAAGTAGTCTTTGTACCTTTCATATTCACTCAGCTAACCTGTCTTCTCACAGTATTGGGTAGTTAATAGCTCAGTAGATTTTGCTGCCAGCAGGGGTTTAGTGTAATATTGATTTAACATTTTAAAATAATGGCAGTAATTTCAGTAAAGGTTTTTCCTCTTTTGGAATAAACTAAAATTGGTTAGATTTATTTTAAGCAAGGCATAAATCATGGCATTGAAGTAAATCGGACTGTGTATCTTAGATGCGTATCTGTGATTGGAATTTGGTTCCTTAGTGGCATGGCACTGCTGAATCCTTTTCCTTCGAATTTTCTCTCCTCAAACCTGTAACTCTTCAGGAAACACTGATTCTAACATTTGCTGAAATTCAGAAAATTAGCAGATTGCCACTCAGATGGAAGAATGTATTTTTTTAATTGGGAAAACATACCTTATTTCAGTTCAGAGGCTTAAGCAGAGGATTTTTTTTTTTTTATATAGAAATTACCTGGTCATGTTGTAGAACCTACAACTTCCTATTTTCTTTCAAAATGGTTTATTTCAATGTCGTAATGTTCTTTATTTTTACCCTAGCTATTTACAAAGGTGCAGGAGTCGGTGGGCTCTAGATTGTGCTGTGATTTGTCAGTAGTTCGTTCATCACAATTGACCCATGCATCTTGCAATACTTAGAGAAAACACGTTGAGCTCTGTTCTTGGAACAGATAAATATAGAAATGCTATTGTGAATATTCTTGTAGTGACGTACTTAATCTAGAAAGCTAACAATTCTTTTATTTGCTTTTAGGGTTTGAAAGTATTCTAGAAGGCCTGTTTGGACCTGGATTATTAAAAGATCTCAGTTTGTTTAAAGGTATTCAATCTCTATGTTTGTATCTTGTTCTGCATTTCTAATGACAGAAGCAACCCCAGCTCTGCCTCTAGAAAATGTGTGTTACCGTGGTGATTTGTGCTTTTTTTCCCCCTCCCCCAGGCAGTGCTCACAGTTAGTTTCATATTGGCTAAAATTACTAATGAGTGTGCGTTCATCTTTATGTAGCTGGGAGTGTATTTGGCAGTGCTCAGAAAAACAGATTTGTTGTGCATAGATACAATGTATACAGTTTGGTAATCTGGGGATGTAGAAAAATGGCCGAAATGAAGCCTGCATCCTCAGAATGTAGGCAAGAATGTTGTGAAACAGGTATTTAATTTGGCATTTCTCTTTTGGCTCCAGTTGTGTCATGGTTTATGAATATGAAGTAATTTGCTATTCCTCTGATTTACAGACTGTGAGCCTGAAGGTGTTTCTGATTGGTCTTTTGATGAAAATTGTCTTTTCTGCTGCCTGAGAAGAGAAAAAGTGAAGGTAACAATGCAGATGTGTGAAGCTAGTAGTTGTAGGGGAGGGACAAAGGGAGGGAGTTTGCTGCTCCTGGTTAACTGAACATAGAAAACCTGTAACCTCCTACGCCTTCCCCCTTCCTCAGAAGGAGGCTTTCTGAATTAAAATAATACAAGTTAATGAAGAGACTTGCTGCTGCTCTGCAACTTTTTCTTTGTAGTATGTGATGCAGATTATTCTTCTGTGTCGTGGCACTTTCTGTTTTGGTGGTTTTTGTTTGTTTTGGGTTTGTTTTTTTTTTTTAATTCTTTGTAAGAGACTTGTTGGGATCATGTAACCTTTCCCAATGGAGCCAGACTTTGGCTTGTGCATGTTTACTACAGTCAGACGTTGGGCTTATCTTCAGTATGGAAATGTGGTGCATTTTAACAGCCTAGAGTCTTGTTCCGTATCTTGGAATCTCCTTCCCTGTGGGCCATATCCTTTTATTAAAGGGCTCATATGTATGGTGGATTTTGTACTGCACTTGTTTATAACCAAGTCAGAGCCTAAACGTGGACAAGTCAGCTTTGCCAACATAATAAACTTGGAGTTTGTTTTCATAATGAGATTATAGCTATATATGAAACAAAGGCTACTGTGCTATATGAGATTGTTGCTCAGCCCATGTGTTGAAATAATGATTGTTCTATAGCATAGGAAGGAAGACTCATCTATCTTGGCAAGACTTCATTTGCTGGAAGTCTTAACTACTACTTCTTGCACAATGTAAAATAACATGCAGAGTGGATCTCCATCAACTTAGAAATGAAACAAAAGCACCCTTCCCTCTGCTGCAGCTAACACGTATGGCTGCATGGCTGGATCGTATGTTTACACTGATACTTGCTGTGTTGCCAGTTTATGCTTGGTTTTGTATTACAGTTTTTGTTAAGGCATGGGGAGAAGGGTTAGAAATGCTTGCATTTAGAATAGATGTAAGGCCTATTACTTTCTTTCATTGAGACTGACAGCAGGTATACTGTATGTACACTTGTGCTGTAAGGAGTTCTGTCTTGTTTGACTTATGTCATCTCATAAAAAGACAAAATTCAGTGTTTAGCACAGTTCTAGTTAATCCATTTAATTGATTCAGAAGTTAATTTTGTGGTATGGTCAGAGGCTGGTCTGGAGAATCTGGGAGTCTGGGAGAATCTAACAGTGTATGGGTAGATCTTCAAAAAGACTGTTTACATCTCAATTGTCCTCGTAGGTCCACAATAACTAAAATACAGCTCCCGAAAGTCGGTGATTGTTAGGTGAAGACAAAAACTAAGAATACGAATGTCCACCACGTAGTGTGCTGATTAGGCATGGTTGTCTTGTCCTTTTCAAGCTTCTACGCAACCGTTAGTCAGAAGCTGAGATACCACTATTTATATTTTCATGTACTTTGCTAGGGTTGTCTTTCTAGTTTCATGTAGTAAAGGGTAGCCCATGATAGTGGATCTGGCGATGTATTCCTTATGCTAGTGGTAGTTATCCTTTATGTTAGGGTTCCTCACATGGTTGCCTATTGTACTGTGTTGTGACTTTTAAATGGACGAAAGAAAAGATGCAGATGTGGTCACATCTGCTGTGTTCCATGGTGTTTTGGCATCAGGAGTGTAAGGAGATTTTAGAATTGTGTACAGATTGATGCAGAGTGCAGCAGGGTTGTGCAGCATTGCTAGGCAAAGGCACTAAGTGAAGGGGAAAGAGGTTATAATTTCTGAGCAGGCCGGAGAGAAATGTGGGTTAAGAAAGGCTGTGGTAGTGTCAGTCAGCCACTGTGGGCTTGGGTAGAATGATTTTATAAATAAAACCCAAGCAATTTCTGTCACTTTACATTTCAGTAGCCAAAAATACCTGTTTACACCATTTTTCTTACAGCTGATTAATAAACAGGGACAGCAAAGAGAGCTTTGTACATGTGCTTGTTTGCTGCATGGCCAGGGATCCCTGGCTGTTTTGAGGGAGTGGGGAAGGAGGGTGAACCAGTCCATTCAAATCAGCCTTGTGACTTCTCTGTTAATTCTGATGATTCTCTTCATGCTTGGCACGGGCTGCCTTTGGAGTATGTAGGATTTCTTTAGGGTTGTGGTGGTTTTGGGTTTTTTCTTCCTGTTCACCAGCTTCTCTACCAGTTCTGTTGGGTTTGGGTTTTGGGGGTTTTTTTTGGTTGTTTTTTTAAAAATTTATTTTATTTTATTTTTTGGTTTTGTTTTTGAGGGAAGGGCTCCTTTTAAACCTAATGAGTTCTCGTATGTCAGCTAAGAGAGATGGCAAGGTGGGAGTGCTTCCTTTCCTTTGTAGGTACACCAAATTGCTGTAGTGCCGGCCCTTGCTGAAGTCATTAGCTTGCAATACAGAGTTTAACATGACTCTTTTATGGGAGCCTTCAGAGAGTATGCATTTAACAACATCACAGTTTGAATTAAAACATCAGAGACTTAATTGTTACAAAAAACTTTGTAACTTCATTTGGTATTTAGCCAAATGATGGACAGTCTTCAGCTGATGGACTGAACTAAATTAGAAATGCTACTAGTTCATTTGAAATTTCTTCCATTCAACATCTGTACTGATATCTTTAACTCTTCTTTTTAGGGAGTTGCAGGCTCAGTCTTCTGTAACTGCTAAAACTTGTCTGTTCCTGTACATAACATGGTAGCAGTTGTGCTTTCTGTGCCACACCTCTATTCTGCTTTTTTCATTATTGATGTGCATCCTTTTACCTTTTTAGGAAAATAACTGGGCAGGATGGGATGATTTGGGTTTGTTCTTGTATACTGGTGGGTTACAGAATTAAAAGGTGTGTAATTGATGATGTAGCTGGGAGCAAGATAGCCACAAGCGACGTATTACAACAGTGTGTGGCTGTGGCTGGCCTTTCTTTCCAATGAATATGTCTGTACCAATACCTCCTTTTGGACTAGTGGTGTAATTAATCAGTGTACTTGATTTTCACCTTTGAGTGACACGTAGGTACCTGGTCTGACAAGTTCAAAACCAATAAAAATCTTCAGAGTTTTTCTGGATTTCATCTGGCCTTAAGAATTACCTTTAACTTAGCAGACCAGTAGTTATGCTCAAGTAGAATTGAGTTCTGGACTACAGAATGAGAATTGGAAGCTGAAATTAGTTTATTGGCAGAGCTGTTTAAGGGAGAAAAAAATGCTTGCTCTCCCACCCGTTTCAGTGATGTTGATTCTTGCTTTTACAAGCAATCAGATTCAATTATATGCATTCTTCAAAGGATGGAGAACCATCTGCTGAAGTATTCGGAAAAGATTAATTTATTTGTAACAGTAGTTCCACTTGCAAGTGCTGAGCAAATGCATGGATTTCTTGGTAGTCAGAATACAAGACAGTTTTTGATAGAGAAAAGGACTTAAGTGTCTTCATTTGAAAGGGATAATAACATACAGGCCAAATGGGGAGCTAAAACCTCCCAGACATAATTTTTGCCCAAATCCAAAAGGTTATGCGCAATAGTGTAAAGCTTTCAGAAACTAGATGTTTTTTCTTCCAGCATATAATGCAGAATACACAATTGGTTTAGTATGGTGTGATCAGAGAGAATAACTGTTTACCTAAGGAGCTGCTACCAGGTTATTATCACAGGTGTCTGTGTGCAGAAATGCATGGGTACATTGATGGGCGTGAAAGACAAAAAAGGCAAAGTTAGCAGCTCTAGCTGCCTACCTGCAGTGAGAGGAAGTAGATCGGGTTCTGTGGGATGAAGCCCAGTTAATTCTCATTTGGATAATCTGCAAATGTGGTAATTCTCAGTTCCTTATGGGCTTTATCCTTCACAGGGAAGATTTAAGATAGTACGGTTTGCAAGGTGGTTGGGGTTTGGTTTGGTTTTTTTGTTTGTTTGCTTTGGGTTGGGGTTTTTTGGATTTTTTGTTTTGTTTTGGGTTTTTTTAATGAAGCTTTTCTTTCTACAAGGCTGCAGTACAGAGAAGACGTGTCAGTTCAGCCAAACTGAACTTCAAGTGTACTTGACTTATCTCTTTTTAATTGTGGTTCTTAATTTTTCAGTGTGGCTTGTTAAATAAACTGACAGAGCTATCATTACAGAAGAAATCTGTGTCTCCATGCAGAATATTTGTACCAAATGAGGTAGTTTCTACTGTCATTTGCTCATAGTTAGAGCTCAAGCCTAGTTTAAGATATATTTTTTAAAAAAAGATACAGAGAGAAGGTCAGAAGAAAGCACCAGTAATAAGAGGGGAAATAGGAAAAAGAATCCTTAAAGAGGATTCAGTTGAGCATATTCATTTGGAAAAGAAAACACTATTGTCTAAAGCTACATAAAGCAATTCATATGTATTAAAAAAAGGG
This sequence comes from Burhinus oedicnemus, assembly GCA_008921705.1. NCBI lineage: Eukaryota > Metazoa > Chordata > Aves > Charadriiformes > Burhinidae > Burhinus > Burhinus oedicnemus. The sequence continues at coordinate 47,363 of VFFE01004756.1, forward strand.
GGACACACACACACGATTAATCTCATTAGTTGGTGAGAGCAGAACAAGAAGGATAATACTCCTAAGCACATTAACTATTTTATAGATATATTTAAGCTACAAAAATAGTAAGAGAGAAAATTACTTATAGGAGCATATTCTGGAGTCTCACGCTGTTGACAGCAGAAGGTTAAGTCTGATCTTCAAAGTACCATAAAATACCTGGACTTCAGCGTAAGGACCTCTAAGGATTCTTTCAGTTGTGAAGAAGTGTGGTAGGGTACAGGATGTGAAGGAGTCATTTTGAAATTCAAAGTTACTGTGATATGATTTGAATATTTTTAAAAGCTCGTAATTGCTTTATACAAACATCTAAAAGCTAATATCACGCCATTCCTTGATTACGATTAGTCCTAATAACAGCCTCTGAATCTTGTGTCATTGCACTATGGAGGAGCATAAACAATAAGAAGTAAACTGTGGTAAGTGTCTGAATACTCCCAAAGAGAAGCTGCCACTATAATTTAAAGCATTAACTCACAGAATAATTGAAGATGGCAAAGGAAACATCTGAAAATGAGTTGAAGTTGCAAAACTCTTATGATTTTTGATGGCTTTAAAGTGTGTTTAAACTGTGTACAGATATCCTAAGTGCGCTGGAAGATGCTCTAAAACATTTTTAATGGATTTCATCACTTTAAAAAACTCGAGCATTTAGACTGTCAATTTTGTGTTGGGTGGTTTTAAAATAATTTGATGTGGAGGCTAAAACCTGAAGAAGCTGTTTGTGATAATCTCCAGCTGTGTTTAGTAGTAATGTGGGATTATAGTTTTGCTTGTGCAGAAATATGAATATAAGCATATTGTATTTTCTCTGATTTTTTTTTTTAACTTCTCCCCCTGTTATAGATAATAAATTATATTCAGTAGCTATGGGTAAGTCAAGTTAAATTTGTTTTGAATTTGGTAAATCTGACACCAGTCATCTTAATAAGGAAATAATACTTTTTCTTACTATAAAAGTATGTATGTTCAGTAAGTGAGGGTTGTCTTAAAACTAGTTAAAGGATCTGAATTTTCAGTTAATGCCAAGCTGAAAACAGTTCTGGATGCTTTAAAGGACATGCTCAGAATTAAAAATGATCTCGATAAATTTGAGAAACAGGACAGACAGACTTGTTTTGTCAAGTCACAAGTTACAGATGTCTGAAAAGTGGTAGTATTGTAAAAGTAGTAAATATTTTTGGGGCTCTATCAAGAGAGGCATTTGTCTTAATACCTGGAGAAGAAATTTCTTCTCTTACCTAGATGCTGGTAAAGCCTCAGCTGGGTGTAGCATTTTGAGAGATGTAAACAAACTGAATAGCATTGAAATGAAAGCAGCAAGAATGACTTGGTCTTGAAGGGAGAAGGAGTGAAGACAGTCTCTGGTGCCCTTAAGGCTTGTCTACAGAAAATAGTACATTTTTCTCCTTTGCACTGGCTAAGACTTAAAAAGACTGTACAGTCTTAAGAAGAATGAAGTGTTGGAGAAGACAACCTAGGGATGCTGAAACATTCCTTTCTTACTCACTGTTCCCAATGTTGCCTTGGGGTGGGATGGGAGGCTGGATTGTATCCCTAGGGTCCATGTGTTGGCCGGTCAGCTACGGGTGGTCTGTGGGAAGCCTCCCTCTGTTTTCTCCACAAAGGCAAATAGGAATTATTTCATACTATTCTAGCTCTTATTTGCTTCCCACTCCATCTGCATGCGGCCTCTGGCTTAAACATGAAACTGCTGTTGCCCTATCTATAAAAAAACCCCAGCCTACATCAAACCTTTCTCTTCATGCCAGCAGTTAAGCATTTAGAATTGCTGTATGAACATTACCTTCAAGGAGGGTCTCAATGGGGATCCGGCACTAGTGCTGACAAGGCCGGCCTGTCCAGGATTCGGTGGTCTCTCAAGGTCGTGCATTGACCTTGCATTTTGAAAACCTGAGCTCTTTGGCTTAAGGTATACAGCATAACTATATAATTAACATACAAAAAGAGCTTTAGCCCTTTGGGAGCATGTGCAAACCACTCCAAGTATCTTTTCCTGAAGCATCATTGTTCAATATCGTGGTACTACATGTTCTCTGATGGGATTCCAGGGATGCTCCGGGGGATGGTTCCCACCTGAAGAGAAGCGCAAAGAGAATAGAATGAATGCTGTGTTATAAATAATTCGTGAAAGTAACCGGTTGGGTTTTTCCCAGGGTATTTGTAACCAATGACAATGCTATCTAGATATTAATAGTTTTTTCTTCTTCCTACTACCTGCGTGTTGGTACTGAAAACTTTGTTATGATTTGGGACTTCAGGATAAGCCTGAAGATAGTGGATCCAAATAATGGTTATAGTGAAGAAATGGTGGAAAATGAAAAAAGAAAAACAAACAAAAAAAACCCCCTG
>VFFE01004756.1:49797-68768 GCA_008921705.1 Burhinus oedicnemus
CACACACACACATACACACACAAAATAAACAAACCCCCTACTTCTGGAAGTTGAATTTGAATAGCAATCACAGTCAAATATTTAGTGTGGAAACTTGAAGTTTCCTTCTAGGGGCAAACCAGCTGCAAAGATTGCTGGAGTACTTGTGACACAATTGATAAAAAAAAACCAAAAAAACAAAAAAACAACAACAACAACAAAAAAATCCCCCAATAAACAGAAATCCAGTATATTTTTTTCTTGTAGTCAGTGCTGTACTGCAGGTGCCAGAAAATAGCTGAAGATTTTTTTTTCTATGCACAAGGTTAGATCTGACTCTTATATAACTGTATTTCTTTACATTTTGGTGTCTTACATGGACATTGATAAAAATCATACATGTGAAGAGATGCATGCTCCTTAGTTTGTGGGGTAAGAACTAGGCACTGCCATTGCCTTGCTATTCCCCTCTTCTCCTGAATACAGATCAAATAATTCTTTATTCAGCCATTCACCAGCATGAGCCACTTACAATTTTTTTTTCTAGCTGATCCCTTTTTCTTCATTCCTTCTCTATGTAGAAAATGTACAGCTTTAGTTAGCCTAGGTAGATTAAATGATACTCTTTATACGTGACCTTTATATGAGTAATATAAAGTACACTTGTTTATGGTGAGGTATGCTGCTGCTGAACTCTGTTTGCACGGAGTTGCTAGGCTAGTACTTACTATGTATTGTCTCAGTTGCGAAAAGTACTAGGAAGATTTGAAATGCATTGTGTTGGCCAAGGGTTATTTTTATTTTAGGCTTCTTCCAGAGCTATAGTCTGTCAAAGCACAGAATATCAGATCAGGTTGAAGGGGTAATGTTTCCTTCAATTCTGAATTCTCTGTTTGTCCTTTGAATTAAAAGAAAGGTTTTTTTGCAATGGCTTGTGGGACTTTAGCTAGAGGATGCTAATTAACTGCAATGGATCTTATCTAGCCAAATCTCTGTGCATCAGTTTGCAGAGATTCCTTTTAAAGTAAAACTTTAAGCAGTTTGTCTGTAAATGCTTAGCTATTCCAGTGATTGTTCTAACACTTCTATACGCCTAGATTACTTCTGTTATTAGTTAATTTGCACAAATGTCTGATTTTTACACAAACTGATAAGCTGAGTTTACAATTATCCTGATAATGCCTAAAAGATAATGGAGCTTGACTCAGAATAGGTGTCAATAACTAGGACAGATCCTGCATTAAACTTTGTCAGATGCAGAAACACAGTTTCAAAAAGAGGATGCAAGCGTGTGTTCCATGAAGTCTCACCTGAAAAGTAACTCTTATAAAAATATTGTTCTTATTCTCCCCAAATATTTTTATTGTGAAATCCTGTACAGATATTTTAAGTATGAAAAAAGTACAACTGCATTTTCTGTGTGTTCATAAAATGCCAGTGAACAGCAGGAGCACTACTACTGGTTACTGGTGCAGGAGTACCTGGCACAGAGGTGAAAGCTTTTATTACAGTTAACCCATCGGTTCAAATTTGTGTTCTTTAAGACTATCACAAAGGCACTAGTCTTTCCTATGAGAGCCAGCAGGTTTGAGAGCAAGTTTGGAATTTCTCTGGTATGGACAAAAGCATCAGTCGCTTTGTGAGGTCTTCTGTGACTCTCACCTTCACAGCAAACGTGTAGTTTTACTCACCTGTCACCTCTGTCATCACATGATCCTCATCTTTTTATTTAGCATAAAATACCGCTTTGTCTCTGTACCCTGGCTGAGGTAATATTTCCCTTTACTTTTGATAGAGAACTTTTGGAAGCTGTCGGAGTTACAAATCTGAGGTGAGAACCCATGTTGTTCAGGCCAGAGTCCACAGCATTTGATGTTATTACCCTTTGCACGTAGTTCATGTGACTGCTGTGTTCGTTAATTTACTATGGGCTTGTTATGTGACCTTGCTTCATTAAACCTCTTGAAGTTGAGACAGCACAAACTTAAGAATGACTTCTTCTTTTTATTTATTGTGAATTATAAATGAATTGCTAGTTCTTTCCTTCCCTTCTAGTCCTATGAGGATATGAACCTGAAATAAACTTGTACAGTAGAGGCCAAAAAACCAGATGTAGCCTGGATATTAAAATAACTGATGCTTTGTAAAGGTTAACAAAACAAAACACTCCCTAAACCTAAAGCGTGGTTGTGCATGTGTTCCTGCAGTAGGTAAATACGGGTAATTTTAATATAGCTTAAAATAGAAGTAGAGGGAGAGGGCCAGGAAAGAGATTGTTCTCCTAAGCAGGAACAAGGCATTAAACTGAAAGAAATGAGAAAAGGGGGGTATGTCTGGGGGGCAAATTCAAGCATTTATATTTTGTATTTTTTGTAACCATTGTCTTCTAGTTTCTTGAGTTGTATTTAAAAAGAGTAATTTATCCTGGCATCTCTCACAGTTTAATTATCCTAGTTAAAACACTTGTTTTGAAATATTGTTGAGATAACTCAGTTGCTTCCAGTTGTAAGAGACAGAATGAATTTTAATTCATTGCGGGTGTTCTAAGCAGCTCACTTAAGTTTATTTCACTTAAAAGTAGCTACTACTGAGCCTTTTCATAAAAGGGCCTGTTTATTGCTAATGCTTGGTCATTTATTGCTCAGTTTGCTCAGTTTGCATGAATGCTGTGTAGAGCGAGGAGAACTTTCTGTGTTTTGCCTTCAACACTTACTTCTTGGAACTAAAAGTAATAGCCAAAGAACAAGTGCTAGACATGAGTTTTGCAGCCAAACGTAAAATATCTAAATTTTCTTCTTTATAGTGGGCTCTTATTTCCCATAGTGTTATCAAATCTTACAGGCTTCTGCTGCATTTACAACAAGAAAGCAGGACAAAGTACAATGTTCTGGAGCTGTCAAAAATCAAGTTGTGATGTCAATAGATTCAACTTTGTGTTGAGTACCTAACAAAGTTTTGAATTTAGTAAAATTAATGCCTAAGGAACTTTATTCATTTTGGCATTAGGAAGATCTTACAAATATTGAATATCTTTGCAGGAACACTTAGTCAGTCTGGATGAGCCAGCCTCGGAAGCTGGACAAGAAGCTCTGCTTAGACAAGAGCAAGCAAAAATCATTCGTTTTGAAAGGCAAGCGGAAGAGTTCCTCAATGCAGTCTTTTACAGAAAAGGTTGGTTTTAACGGGGGGGGGGAAATGGTATCTCTTGCTGATCTTTTTGCATGCAATGCAGGTATCAAAGATCTGATGTTCAAGTTGTCATTGTATGTTCAGTATTTCTCAGTTGTCTTCTCGATATATACGTATTTATCAAGAGTAAAAATTGACTCTCAAATAACGTAACAATACATTATTTGAGACAACACAGTGTGGGCTTGGGACAGAGGAAGAGAGTATAACATATTTAACCCTAAAATAAATCTCTCCATGAGAACACTGGTGTGTTAGAGTTTTGGAGGAGTGACTCAGTTCTTGCCCAGCAGAACTGCTCCCCTGAAATCAATGTTTAGGTGAGTGGACTGTTTGGAAAAAGGGGCAAGTGGTGGTGGTGATAGTAGGTGTTTGGGGTTTTTTTCATTTTAATGAGATGTGTACTAATGCAGCTTTTCTTAAAGGTCAGCAGTCTTCTCACTATGGTCTGTAGTGATTAGCCACCCCACCCCCAGCAATCCACAGTATAAAATATTGTTGGAATAGGGGGATATATGGAGAATTCAAAACGTGATCAGCAAAAGAATTGGAAAATCAGTACTGTAGAATATGCTGAGAACAATAACAGTAGCTCAATGCTAGAAAATCCTCTAAATCTCTTCTGGAGAGTTATGTCAGTTAAACTGTGCTCTTAGGAAGGCACAAAACTCATTTCACCGTTTTCTACCAGTCTGACAAACGGGAGTCCAGAGCTTGCTTCCAAATGCAACCTGGATGAAAGTACATTGTACTTATCAGTCTCACCCATGTGTGAGAAAATCTGCCAAATCAGTAATTCCAACCTGTCTGCTGGGGGACAATGCAAAGCTTCAGTTTAACAAATCAGAAATTGCTGTAGCCAGTCCTCAGCCCTCCCTCCCAGTGACCAAAATATTTAAAGGTGTTTTAAGTAGATAACAGTATCTTAGCCTTTCTTTTATGACTTAAATGAATAAATACAAACTACACATTATGATGTATTGCATAAAGTGTAGAAGCATGTAGGATGGTAGGAAGGACAGCTATTACATTACTACTGATAGTTCAGATAATGCTTTTATTCTAAGTCTTCCTTTTCAGTGTGGGTTTGTTTTTGGTTTTTTTTCCTTTTAAGGTTAATGTTTCCTTTTGCTTTTTAATTTATCCCATCTTGCTTTGAATCCAGAAGGGATTTAAGAAAACAAAAATCTAGAGAAAATACACTTTTTTCCATATTACTTTTCTGGTCAGAGAAAAAATGCACTACCATCACTTCCAAATTGTTTATTAAAGACTTCATCCCTTTAACACTGAGCTTAAATGTATGACCTGTGTGCCTGTCGTATTAGAAATGTCTGCTTTCTTAATTGTTGGAAAACTATTGGCAGATACTGCAGTGTGCTAATGAGGGGTTTAACACTCTGTCCATGGTCAGATACACAGGATGAAGATCATGAAATCACTTCAGATGTCTAAGAGTCTTTGAGATTTTTTTTTTTAACATACTCTTGCTTTCCTTCCTCTGGCAAAGCTGTGCTTGGTGCAAGAGTAATAAGGGAGGGGAAGAAGCCTGGCAGGAAATCAGCTCTGAATCCTTAATGCATCGTTGTCAAGCTTGACTGTATTTAAATTGCTTGAAAGGTTATTCTAACTCATGCCACTGCCATAAGATCCCCAGGCACTGTCATACCAAAGAGGACACAAAGAATGGCAGAACTCTTGACACTCCTACATTGCTCAGAGATGCTGGGCTCTCCTGGCCTCATGCCAGCGATTAGTTCTTTTTTTCTTTCCATCCTCACTGCCAGTAACATTTGAGACTGGTATTTTGTAGCGCAGGCAGATCAGAGAAAATGCAGATGTTCTGTGAACAGATGCCTGTTGCATGTCAAGGTTGTGCACTTCATGTACTTAACATACATAGGTAATTAGCAGGATCAGGAAACTTTCTGAACAGGTTTACTGTTCATTAATCTTAGGTACTTTCTCTCTGCTTTGTGCCCATGGCACTCTGACTCAGTAATGCTTCTTTCAAATATTAATACTTTCTAGTGAAAGCAGAGTGGTAGTACCTAGCTGTCCGTTACCTTTACCTTGTGGCAGGATAGGACCTTCTTTTGATTGTTTAATGAAATCGTACCTTTTTTGTTTGATACTGCCCTTCTAAGATTTCAGGATAGATAAAATACACAAAAGCTAGTAAGATTTTAAAGCTCAGAAGTACTGCTTTCGACTAGTTATAGCTGATAAATATTTGCTGTATTTTTCTTCTCTGAGAGTTTCTATGTTTTAGTTAATTTTAGTTTATTTTTTCAAAAAACCTGGGGTCAAAATAAACATTGGTTGATTTCAAGTGATGCTGCAGAGGCATTAGCAAATATTTTCCACTTGCTTTTGCACAGCTTTAATCCTTAGCATTCAGGCTTTATGTGAAGCACGAAGCCTTTAATGTGCTAGGTAACTATCCTTCTGCTTCAAAATTGAGTTTTGTGTCCTGAATTAGTGAGTTTCTCTTGAGCAGCACTAGAAAGCTCTCAGTAGTCACTCTGTGCTGATTCTTTGAAGCTGCAGATTAGAGATGCATGGCTGTAGGCATATGTAGTATTTTCTCCCTAAATTTGGAAATACGTTCAGCTGTAAGCATTACTGATTTGTACATATGCACATGGGTGCACAGTAAAGGCATGATTCTTCTTCAGAAAACATAGGTGCCGTAGAGCTCTGAATTCAGGCCAGCCCTGCTTGTATATGCTACAAGCACGTGTGGAATAGTTGGGATCAGTGTGATCATGCCATCAGTTTGTGCCCTTCAGGGCTTTCCTAGAAGCTTTCATGTGTCCCTCAGCATGTTGTAGTAGAGAGGTTAGAAAATGGAAGAAATGTCACCGCAGCAGAAAAAAGCTTCCATGCTTCTCCAGGCTTGTGTCCTTGTGGACCATTTGGGAAGAAAGTGAGAATATAAATGTACCTAAATTTAAGTTTGGCTCATCTCTTGGTGGCTTCTTCAAACTCTAATGTCTCATCCTTAGCAACAGTAAAACATCCTGTAGATTTTACAAGAAAATGATTACCAATTTACATAAACATCTTGGAAGTGTACAGCTATGATACTCCTATAAGAATATACATAGTGACTGTGTAAGGTCTTAGATTTCGAAGGCTGTGATTAACAGGAAGGAGTTTGAGCTTGATAAGTTTAAAGCTCAATATGTTTTTTCATCAAGAAACACAGGAGCTGCTTACTGCTGCTCTCTGGTTTCTGGACAGCTCTGTGCTCAAACCTTCATGTCAGTTGTCCTTTACAGATACGCTAAAGCTGGTTTGTTGGATTGATGCATTTTTGTCAAAAATGGTGGCAAAAGGCAAATCTAATGCTGAAATGTCCCACAGAAGCTTTTGCTAATGCTTCTAATAGTTCAATCTCAATAGATTACCTTTCAACCGGGCAATTTTTTTTAAAGAGGAAGTAAACACTTTTCTATTGTTCTGTTTTGAGAGCTGCTTTTTTTAAAGATTTGTTTGATCTTCTAGTGCACAATTTTCTCTGAATGTTTCTTCAGAAATAAAAAATCAAACCTTTGCAAGCTATTTCTGGAGTTGTGTGGTTGTGGTGTGTTGTTTTGTGTTGATTTAAAAAACAAAAACAAAAACAAAAAAAAACCCCAAAAAAACAAACCCCAAAAAACCCCAAACAAAACAACGACCAAAAAAACAATAAAAAAGAAAACCCAACCAACCAAACAAAAAAGCCCAACTGATTTGGCTAGAGAACACAGTCAGTGTTTGAGGTGAAGCAGCAGGACTTAGCTTCTGTGATTTAGGAGTTACAGATTTGCTTTCATGAATTACTGCTGGTCTAAAACAGTGATTTTTGCCAATATGTTTTTGGGTTGCCCACATCCCAAAATACCTTTGTAATTATACAGTGTTTCATTTAAATAAACTGGAATGTTTACCTGTTCCATCTCACATTTCTTGCTAATAGATTTAGCAGCTCTTCTAGAAATGAAGTTACTTTTCACATGACACATCTTGGTTTTTGTGTATATGTGAACATTCTTTGGGGAATCCCTGATGCTGCATTGATTATAATGATAAAAATGTCAAAAAGAATAGATAGAATGGGATGGAAGACACTTGAACATTTGATCTTCATGTGAATTATTTTTAAGAATCGTAACTACAGGGCTTTGTTTCTCAGTGAAGTTGTAAGGGACTGCTGCAACTTTATTCTCCTTTCTCCCCTTCTGTAGCTGCAGGTAAGTTACTCAATTCTTCTACTGAATAACCTGTTCAATTCTTTTGGAATGAACTTCATTACTTGGTATTTTTCTTCATGGGTCTAGCTCTCTTTTCCATTTCCACACCTCTTAAAGGTCTAGTCAAATAGATCTATATTTGAAAACAAAAGATGAGATTGCATATTTCTCTTAGGAAACTGTTATTTTGGGAAGGTTATACCAGAATTAGAAATGGTTCTTGTTCAGGTTCTTGTACATTCTCTGCAGAAACTATTTTATCTTTGGCTTTCATTTTTTTTCCCTAGACTTTTTTTTTTTTTTAGTAAACAATGACTTAATATAAAAGCTGTTTTACTTAAAGTAAAAAAAAAAATCTCTAATATTTACAGACAGTCCTAGGGTCTCTGACCCCAATATTCCCCTAGTGGCCCGTGAGATCATGCAGCGAATGATCCGACAGTTTGCTGCTGAATATACCTCAAAAAATAGCTCTACTCAGGACTCCAGCCAGCCCAATAGCACAAAGAACCAAAGCCTGCTGAAAGCATCTCTGGTCGCCTCCTCTCCCACGGCTGCAACTGCTCAGAACCCTGTGCTCAGCAAACTTCTCATGGCTGACCAAGACTCACCTCTGGACCTTACTGTCAGAAAGTCTCAGTCAGAACCTAGTGAACAAGGTAGGACTCTTATCAGTGTCTTGCATCCTACAGCAATCCATTAATGACATTCTTGTTGGAAAACCAGACAATTGGAAGTTTGCACTTTTACATAAAATGTAAAGTGGAAAAGCGGTAGATGTTTTTTACAATAAAATAATGACTAGCTAGATGTGGCTGGGAGAGAAGAGACTTTTTGAAAGAATGTAGGCCCATAGACATGAGTGATTTTTCTGAAGAAGGGCAAAGGGGACAGACATGCTCCAAACTCTGGGGACAAGTGTGCTTTTCCTGCTGGGAGCTGCAAGAAAGAGTCTGCCAAAATAGGCTGTACACTTGCTGATAAGACAAGTTCACGTGGTCATGACAACCATAATGTTGTCTCCTTTCTGAAGATCAGTACACAGTCTGACTGAAGGACTGATTTATTTTCTTTCTGGTCATAGTGTGAAAACAGTATCTTTTAAAAATCTGTGAGAAATTGCTTTGTGAAGGCTGTAAAAATGATACCCATGAACTGTACAAAACTTCCAGTTTTATACATTTGGAAGAAATGTCTCTTTTCTACCTTAAAAATAGACTTGTTCTGCAGAGCACAGATTGAATAATTTATAACAGTGTTGCAGAGCTTGTTTTAATTTGAAAACCTTGCTTTCTGTCAAAAATGGTTTTTAACAAGCAAATTCTGTGAGTGATTATAGTATGTGAATGTGGGTTTTTTTCTGAAGCTGTTGAATAAAGGTTATCATAAGTATATCCTACTGACAGGATTAAGATTAGCCCCTTTACCCTTCTGTAGAAATGTATTAGTGTCTGAAATAATTCTATCCAATACAAAGTAGGCTGTCGATCCTCAAGTGGAAAAGATGCCTGTTGGGGGTTTTTTTGGGGTTTTTTTGTGGTGGTTTTTTGGTTTTTTGGTTTTTTTTGTGTTTTTTTTTTTTAAAAAAGCCTTTTTCTAGCTAGCACAGAATTGTAGGTATCCCTTTATTCTTTAAACTTAAGCTTATGAAGCCTTTTGTAAAAAGATTAATTTTATGTGTCCCAACAATATGCAGCTTGGGCATCTGAACACTTACTGCACTTAGAGCACTTATTGAAAGTTGTTGCCACACTTCAGTAACAAATCTGCAGCGAAAGGTTGTATGGTGTCTTTCTTGAAGTGAGGACCTGTACATTTAGCTGATAGGCATTTGTTTCTATCTAATTTTATCATAAATGTATTTCACAAGTGTCTTTTTGCATATTTGTTTGTAAACGTTAAACTGTTCTCATTGTGAAGCTTTTCGCTGAAAGAGAGAGGGAAAGAATCTGTTTTGCTTCTGCTTTTTTTTAATTAGAGGATTGTATGGTGAATAAGAAAGCATGTACAGCAACTGTTCTTTAGCTACCATGTGATGAAAAAGCTGTAAGATATTTTATAATGTTCATAACACTTGTTATGGAATTAGAACATGTGCATATTAACTTATACAGTAATCTGTTTGCTGATGTAATTATTTTTTTCCAATTTACATTTAATATAATTGGGAAGAGGTTTTGCCAAACTTGTTAATGAGAGATTTAAGGGGCTGTCATGAAAGACTGCTAGTGGTGTTTTTGTGATATTTCTATTCTAGCCGGTTGAGGGGAACCCAGCTAGTTTGTAAACTTCTCCGTGGGGTATGAGGCTGGCCCTGCTTGCCCTCAGAGACTTCTATGTTGTAATGACCCTTCTGATGGAGGAAGCGTGGATGCAAGTGCCTCTGGCAGCAGCCTGTGCTGTGTTTAGTGTAGCCTCTTGAAAAGGAGGTGCTACTTGATCCAGTCTCCGTATCTTGTGGCTGCATAAGTGTTGTTCAAAAGGAAGACTGAATTGTCTGCTTAAGTTTGGGTTATGGTGTGTTCCCAAATGCAGTGGGTGGAACAGCTTTCCGTAAGTTAATTCTAGTTCACTGTTTATCATGTTTTTTCTCCATATGCCAAATGAGAACTTTGAGCAATCTGAAAGCCATCTTACATTGTTCTTGTGTTGGGTGGTATTTACTTGATTAGATGGAATGAGTGAGGAGCTCTGAAATATCTCCAGTTTACCTTGCCAACAAGTTTAATTTATCTTTGCATCATAAATTCCTTGTTTCAAAGTTTCCAGGAATTTCAAATGGCTGTACTGCTTCTATGACAATGTTGCCCTTATTAAAATGACCAGAATTTCAAGTTGTTTCAGTGCAGTGGGAGCAAGGCTTTTCTAGCAAAAAGTGCTCCCTTTTCGGTTGCCTAGAAATGCAGAGTTTACATAAGGGCTTGCAGAGGAGCATGGGTGAGCGTGAGGAAGTGCCATTAGTGAGAATGGAAGAAGCAGTCTAGCAGGAAAAACAATTTGCTATATTGAAGAAGAGAGGGAGTAAGATGGCAGAATAGAGAGGGGAAAGGCAGCAGCTTTGCCAGTAGGGACCCACTGTGGAGATGTGGAAAAAAGGATGAAGCTAGCTGCCAGGTGAGGAGTTGTCTCACATTTATGTGTGTATGCTTAGTTGAAAGTGAGTTTCCAATATGAAATTCTCAGTTTTCCTACAGAGATTTGGATAAAAAAAAAATAATCAAATACTGGCTTAAAACCCTGCTTTAAGAGGGGGAAATATCTCAGGAATTTGAAGATTGTCTCATTTTTGGACTGCTGAGGGTTAGTTATGCAATAGGCTATGTTGTATCCTGAACTGTCATTTGTAGGTCATCTTTTATTCTCTGGCTCTTGTGACAGATGCATTTTTAATTTTGCCAAATTTTGTTGTGACTGAGGACTACGTTGAAGTCATTTATAAGCCAAATTGCAAACAAATCCAAGCCTTTGTTTTGTTTTTGTTTTTTTTTTTTAAAAAAATGCTGTGTGGTAAATAGGACTTTAGCCCAAAAGACTTGTTTTGTCAAGGGTCAACATGGCTGATCCTGCTTCTTCAAACACTGAAATCATTCTTTTGTCTTCACAGACGGTGTGCTTGATTTATCCACTAAGAAGAGTCCTTGTGCCAGCAGCACCTCTCTGAGTCATTCTCCAGGGTGCTCTAGTACTCCCGGAAATGGGTAAGAGAAAGCAACTTAATATGACCTTCTAAAACTGTTTTTTACTAAAAAATGTGTGCGTACCTCCTGTTAATTTTAACTTCCTTTTGGTGTTAACCCTTTGGAGTAATGTGTTTTTCAACTTGTACCTTTGGCAAATACCTTCACCCCACCTGCCAAATAAGAGTTGTTGCAAACTGAGACAGGTTTAACTTGCAGTTAAGAACTCTAATATCTGTTATTTTGGCCAATTCAGTACATAGCCAAAGATCTTTCCTTTACTTGCTTCTTGGGTTTAGTGATAAGTGATGTCCATGGAGATGCAAGTTCAGTTAAGTGTATGAAGAGTCTTAGAGGCTTTGCAATATAATTTAGACTTCATTTCACTTAGGGCAAAGTTAGTTAACAGGAAAGTTTATTTTAGCAGTAGCAATGATTTGGGCGATGAACCACGCTGAATTAGATTTGAATCACTGTGTGCTCTTTGTTACTATTTCCTACCATAAACCACAACTTAAGAAAAGCGGATGGAGGAGGGAGTCTGGTAGTTCAGAAAGCTTCAAATATGGCTTTTTGGATTTGCTATTGTACTGTAGCACTGAAGAAGTTTGTTGGTTTTTTTGGTTTGTTTTTTTGTTTTTTTGTTTTTTAAATTGTAACGTGGTGTACTACTCTTGCCTTAATTAGTTCAAGGTGTGAAAGAATGTTACATCAAAAAATTTCCTTTAGGTTTCATATTTCTAATGGTCACTTTGCATACATTTTGAAACCTTTTACTCTTAGTTAGGATTGAGTTAATTGTACTGGAGAGGCTGACTGGGAGTAAGAGGGATTTTGGGTGTTGATGGGAGAATTTATCTTAAAGCTACTGTGAACAAGTAATTTTTTCAGTGAAGTACAGAAACAGTATATGGTTTAAACGACAATTGAATTGCTGGATTTAGCTTTACAGTAGCCTTTGAAAAACTTAAAATTTTAAACTAACAATACACCACCATCACTAATCCCACATACTGCTAACAACTGATTTAACAAATATCTTTGGAAAAATATTACTGTCTCAGATTTCTCCCTTCAAGATTACTTTCTCCATTTAATATTTCTATGCTTGTTTTAAGTTAGTCTTAACACTTTTTCACAATTCTTCAGCATACACCTTCCCCACCAGCTCTTCTCTTTCAATTCTGGACAGGTTATTTCCAGCTTTATTTTCCTAGGAAGGCAGCAGAAGCCACCAAGGCTGTGTGTTGTTTGTTCCCTTGTTTGTGTATCAAGCGAGGGCCAAAGTCCAACACACAGGGATGACAGGGGCAGTATCTGGCACTGGCATGGTGGTCAAGAGAGGATGTGGCACACTGGCACCTGTGGTTACTTGTACAGGTGTGTGGTACATGAGGGTGACTGCAGTCTGTTTAGCATCAATGAAATCAGGTGTGACCCTCTGTCCCAGTTAGCTGCCAATATGACCTTCATCTAGGCATAGAATCACTGGTGCACATTCTGATGCTGATACATGCTGTAGAAGGGGCAGGGAATGCACATTGCTTGAGAGAGTTCTCTGGAATAGCAGACTTCATTCATTTCTCTGAATTTTGTTCTGAATCATTGTTGACTCTTGTTACCCACTTCAACTATGACCTGTTGCATCCTGGAGAGAAGCTAGCAGCCTATGTATCAAGCACTGTGTATGTTACATGCCAGGTCCTTTCAGTGGATGTTTTTTTTCTAAAGACTTTTTTTTATTATTTTTTTTAATATTTTTAATCCCATTGTGGTGCTAAAAAGAATAATGTAGCTTTTCAGCAGTACGTACCCTATCCTTAAATAATGCTACCTTAGCTAGAGGTCTTTATACTAGTATACTGTCCCAGAGCATTAAAATAGAATTGCTTACTAGTCTCTTCATTAATCTGTATGGTGAACATGGAAAATTTTGGGGGTGGAATTTGAAACTAGTGTGACTCAGTTACTACAGGGGGCTAAGCAAGCAAAATATTAAAATACACGTGGTTTTGTGCAGTAGTAGTAATTTCTGTCATAGGAAGAACACTTGTGATGAAAGGAAGATGGTAAAAATACATACTGCTTTTTCTGCTATTAACCCTTCATCTGGATGACAGTTGGAACTTAGATGGGTTTTTTTCCTAGCCATGCTATGTATTGAATGAGAATCGGGGACATGTATATATGCAATTAGTTGTTAAGAGAGCAATTTGGTAAGTCTAGTGTAATGCAGTGCTTTCCTATTTGGTGCTTAATGAAAGTCAAGCAAATACCTTTGAGGCCTGCTAAGCAATTTTTTAAATTTTTTTTTCATCTTGAGCAGCAATTCTTCAATATGATGTAAGCGAACATCATCCAAGGTTTCCACCTGTCTGTAGATACTGCAGGTGGCGGTCATATTTGCATGTTGAATATGTTGCACTTTGGCTTACTCTTTTATTACTGTACTTGTTTAGTGGTAACGTCACACCAGTAACACAGTTGTGTGTAGATCTATGGCGACTGATTACTACTTTGTAGTTAAGGTGCTATTTTCAGACGCTTGCGCGAAGTCTTTTCTACTCCGAGAATTTGTGAACCCAACCAGAGACCAGCCAACAGGTTTCATTTTTCTTTGCCCAAAAAGCTTCTCTTTTTTTGCGAACAAGTTTTAAAACTGACTGATGCTGAGACTTAAAAAAAAAAAAAAAAAAAAAAAAAAAAAAAATTAAAAAAAAAATTTAGGGAAAAATAAATAACACAAAAAGTGATGTTACCCAAGCAAGGCCTTCTAATAAAGGAGTGGCCCCCTCACCCATCCCTCCCTACCTGTGCAAGTCCTGCTCACATCAGTTTCCTTCCATCCAATTAGGCGACCTGGGAGACCCAGCCAGCACCATCCGGAGGGACTACAGAGTGGTGATGGGGTACCTCCAAGAAGCTTGCAGGATGGAACCAGGGAAGGTTATGGCCACTCCACATCTCTTAAAGTACCACTGGCTCGATCACTCCAGATTAGTGAAGAACTGCTGAGCAGAAACCAGTTTTCTACGGCTGCCAGCCATGGGCCATCTGGACTACAGAATCATGGACAGCACTTAATATTATCCAGGGAGGCTTCTTGGGCAAAACCACACTACGAATTCAATTTCAGCCGCATGAAATTCAGGGGAAATGGTGCACTCAGCAACATCAGTGACCTTCCTTTTCTTACAGAAAACTCTGCCTTTCAAAAAATGGCACTTCAAACTAAACAGGATGGGAAAAAGGACGTGAGCCATTCGTCTCCTGTGGATTTAAAGATACCACAAGTTCGAGGCATGGACCTTTCATGGGAGTCCCGCACTGGTGACCAGTACAGCTATAGCTCTTTGGTAATGGGTTCACAAACGGAGAGCGCGCTTAGCAAAAAGTTAAGGGCTATCCTTCCAAAACAAAACAGGAGAAGTTTGCTGGATGCTGGACCAGATTCCTGGGGCTCAGATGCTGAGCAGTCTA
Organism: Burhinus oedicnemus; assembly: GCA_008921705.1. Taxonomy (NCBI): domain Eukaryota; kingdom Metazoa; phylum Chordata; class Aves; order Charadriiformes; family Burhinidae; genus Burhinus; species Burhinus oedicnemus. Next base: position 64,361 of record VFFE01004756.1, read on the forward strand.
CCTCTGGACAGCCATATCCCACCTCAGATCAAGAGGGAGATCCTGGCTCCAAGCAACCTAGGAAGAAAAGAGGGAGATACAGACAGTACAACAGCGAGATACTGGAGGAAGCAATCTCTGTGGTTATGAGCGGGAAAATGAGTGTTTCCAAAGCTCAGAGTATTTATGGGATCCCCCACAGTACACTGGAGTACAAAGTTAAAGAGAGGCTGGGCACTTTGAAAAACCCTCCAAAGAAAAAAATGAAATTAATGAGGTCGGAGGGGCAGGATGTTTCAGTAAAGATTGAATTAGATCCCCAGGGAGAAGCAGCACAAAGTGCGAATGAATTGAAAGATGAGTAGGGATGTTGTAGAGTGCCAATTACTTTGCAAACTGGGTGAGCACTACTGCATAGTTCAACCACCACTGAGCGCACCTGATTCTCCTATTTACTGCAATGCTCTTTCCTTTGCGGTTCAGCATAGACTTGTGTGGACACAGGTGAAAGGTGTGCTCTGAATGTCACATTTGTAAATTTTTGTAGCCTGGTATGGCGCAATTTCCCTCCTTCACCTGCCCACTACCCCCTTTTTTTTTTCTTTTTCTTTCTTTTTTTTTTTTCTTTTTTCTTTTGCCTTTTGCATGTTTCTCTGTAATAGAGAGTTGAGTTACCTCACAAAGAATGCAGATCTGTGGAAGTGGACATCTTGCCTGTAGAGCCTGCCTGAACTTCTGGTGTTGGATTTTTCATGTCTGCCTTTATAGAAATAAGTCCACTTTGTTAAACTGATACTCTTTTAAAACCAGGCTTTTTTTGAATGAGAATCAGACTGTCATTCTTCAAAAAGTTTCAGAAATCTTTTTTTCCCCTCCTTTTCTTTGATCCAGTTGATTGAAAGATCTAAGCTAAATCAAGTTATTTAGGAATGGTACCTCTCTTGAACTCAGAAATTTGTTTAATAGATGGATAATCAATTGGGTCTAATTCTGCTCTCCACTGTTTTCTTTCTAAATTAAACATATTTACCATTCACTGTCTGCTTAGTGCTCACCCGGAGGGGAGGGGAGGGAAAACTTACGTACACTACCTTCAGAATATATCAGTTAATTATTTGTAACACTACCTTCACTGTAATTTTGTTTGATATTTTTGAAGGGTGATATTTAGACTCACCTGCTTGAGGATGTAGCCTTATCTCACGGAAGACAAGCTCCTCACAGTCGGGAGCAGTCAGGGTACACTAAATGATGTATTAGGGTATGCCTCATTATAACAGAATTATGGTTCTTTGTGACCTTCATGCTTTTTACAGACTTGATTCTGAGTTTACTAAACTATGTGGTTCCAACAACTAGTTTAAATGACTCTAATCTGGGGAAGGGGGATTTGTGTAACAAACTACTGTGATATTGCAAAAAGAAAAAAAAAAAAAAGCCCACAAAACAGTGATCTCAAACGTTACAACCTCAGTAGTCTGCCCAAATATCCACATTAGTGAAGGAGCTTGTTAATGTTCAGGGAAGAATTAAAACACTGGTAGCCTGATCTGATTCAGGCTCTCCATCATATCTATCTGTAATACTGTCAGGGTCGAACACTCAATGAGTGGGTGTTTCCTTTTTAAATATTACAGTTGCCAGTAGCAGGAATTAATCTAAGTCCTGCTTTTTTGTTGTTGTTGTTTTTATTTAATCTATTTTGATAGTGGTTTAGCACATGCTAGAATAAGCATTTAAACACCGTAAAAGCACTCCGTAAACCACAAATCCAATTTTTTTTTTTAATGTGATGATATCGCTATCATTATATGGAGATCCAGGATAAGTTTTGTACGGAACTTTTATCTTTGATACTTTCGGCAGGAGTGGTCAGTAACTAGGTTGAGCTTACTGGATTTACCACGATATCACCAAATCGGAATTGCTGGTTCTTCAGGTAGAAACAATTTGGTCTTAACCTGTGCAAAAGGTAGATGGAATTACCATTTTTTTTCCCCTTTTGCACAACCAAAAGAAGAATTGGAGTTTTTGTGTGAGAGCATTAAGTGATGTCAGTGATTGAAAATGGTTTCTCAAAGCTCATGGGAGGGTGGCCTAGATATCCCTAGGGATGCTGAGTGACTTCTGGAACAGTTGATCCTATTAGCCTCTCCCCCTCCCCAGCAACTTCATATTTTCAAAGGTTAGGCACACCATTGCTGTCATTTTAAATATGCACTGCTCATTCTTGAAATGAACTGGGCGTTTGGCCCCAAGAGTACTTTGGTTTTGTTTACTTAATATTTTTTAGTACTCAAAATCCTGGTTCCTCGTAGCTCGCTAGTTGTCATCTTGGCATTTAAAGCAGTTTAAGCTCAGTAGCAGTATATAAACTCTGCAATACGTTCCAGTTTAGCTGGTGATTGCAATAAAGGCGCAGTTAAACGCGTGGTTTCATCTGCTGTTGGAGGTTATGGTAGAAAGTTTGCTGCAAGTTTAAAAAAAAAAAAAAAAGTAACACAGTTTTACTGTTCAGAGAGGTTTAACCTTTTGCAGTTGTCTTTATTTAAGCAACATGAGTTGAGTTTTAAAAACTTGTCACTGTAGTGTATGTGGAGTGCTCATTTTACTAACCTAAATATTTTGTATGTGTATGTTTAAGTGGGTGACAATCGTGCAGCAGAAGAATGGTGTGCCTACCCTTTAATGCTGCAGTTTTAAAAGAGAATTTGTCTTGTCATTTCAGACTGTAGGCTAAGAATTGTAAATAGATAGTGAGAAGTTGAGTACTCTTTATTTGCTTTGGTTAGAAAGTGGATTTAAAAAAAAAAAAAAAAACCAACAACAAACCAAACACGTAACTTTCTCAGTTTAAATGTCCTGAGACCTGAAGATTGTAATACTCATATCTGCAAAGCTTTTAAACACAACACTTGATCTGTGATAACTTAATATTCAGGTAATCTTTCTTTTTCAAGAAGCTTTTGAACAACCGTATTTCCTCCAAAGGTCTCTGTTTAAAAAGGAAAAAAAAAAAAAGTGTAGATTATTTTTTAAGCACTAATTGCATTACATTGGTAACTGCAATATAAAATAGCCATTATTGTTTTGTGAAGCATGGTTGAGATTAGTTAGTGGTCCCTTTTTAAAATTTCATGAGCCTCTCAAAAAAAAAAATAAAAACAAATTTAAAAAAAAGCTGCTGAATATTCAAAAGATATATATTTTACCTTATTGTAGGTTTTGTAAATTTAGTCTGTAATATTCAGGTGCACCTTTTAATGTTAACTTTTTGTTTCAAAGTCCCATCTAATGTATTTTCTCTGAGGTGATTCATCACGTAAGACTAGTATCACTCTAAGTGCTGCAGTGATCACTAATGTTTTGTTTCATTTTTCACTACATATTTTTTACAGGCGCTTTCAGTGTAGCTAACTAGTAGTATTTGGGATCATTTTAAATATATGATTGGAATTAATGTTTGTCCATTAGCATGCTTAATTTTCTGCTGACCAGCAGTTTGCATGGCCAAAATCCCTGGTTGACCATATTTTGGTGTGGGAAGGTGTGGTTCACTGCTGTCTTTGTAACAAAAGCCTTGTTTCTCATGTTATTTCTGGTAAGTGGATGCTTATGTTACTTGGATCACTTGGACAGGAGAGAAGGTTTAAAATCTTTCTCCTGCTGCTCTTTTGAGATCACATTAACGTGTAACATAGACAAACTGCAACCCTGTAAAAATGGAGACGTCGTTAGGAGGAGGCCTTTCGGGTATTTTTCGTCACTAGTTTTCTCTTATTCCCGAGAATGTCCATCTGATGTAGTTATTGGACTTAACAGTATTGTTGTGTACTACGTTGATGTAGCTGAAAAAGCCTGACAGCAAGAAACTGTGAATAATATTTGTGGCAGTCTCTGAAAACTAGTTTTTCAGTCCAAGTATCATGAAGGAGAATCCCTCTCCCCTACCCCATCCTAGAAAAGTAATTTTATATTTTGTGTGTATAAACTTTTAAGAATCAAGTTTCATATTGTACTGAAGTTTAGGTGTCGCTTGGTAAATCTTTGCTGCAGCATATAATTGAAGATGAGTAAGGCTTAGTGTGGTAGGGGTCCTGGTGTGGAGTTAATTATCGTACAGTTCTGGTGAGAAAGCCCAACATGTATGAAATGTGTCCTTTTTTTTATTTGGACTTGTAAGATGTAAAAGTGCTTTTTTAGAACTCTGACCTATTACAAACTATTACCTCACTTTCAGCCAGCTGGATCCTCATTCCACAGTGTTGTAGGCATTATTGTGGCCGTAATGCTTGAGTACAGCTATAGAGTTGAACGTTTCCAGTCAGATATTGTAGGGACACATATCTGGACTAATTTTTAATTCTGTCAAAAGATATTTTATTTTTCAGTCATTCCCTGATTTTTTTTTTTTTTAAAGGCTCAAGAC
>VFFE01004756.1:68788-99608 GCA_008921705.1 Burhinus oedicnemus
CCCCCCTGTTGTGCAGAAGTTGCTGCATAAGCAATACAGGTATGCCTTTACTTTCTTCTTGTTGCAGAACTCAAAAATTGATGCTTGCATTACCAACCCTATTGCTAGACCCGAAGTCGATCTCTGAATTTTCATGGCAATTGGAAAATAAATTATTTTTAACAAACACAGATGTACAGGTAGGGTAGTGCCTCTAGTAAGGGAACACATTCAGCTTCTGTGTTCTCAAGCAACTCCTATGTCACCTTTTCTGTAGAGCTTTCCAGTGCTCAAGGATATTCCTAAACGTGGGAGGCAACTGCACATGTGTTTAGACCGGTTGAGAGCAGACAAGGAATAGTCTGTGCTTTGTCTTGTGGCAGGCTGACATTTGAGTCTAAATATTTCTTTCATGAGAACCTGAGAGTACATTGCCTTCCCCTGGAACTTCACAGGACCTGGCAAAGTGATTCAGGGGCTTTAGGGTTGAGTAAGCTTTGTGTAGATTGGAACAACTTTTTGGTTCTGATTGAACTGCTTTTTATATCATCTGCAACAATTGTTATACAGGCAAAACTGGAATTATCCTGTGTTTCCAGTTTACTTTGAAGTAATGCTCTTAAGATGTCCTTGAGTCTTAGGAGAAGAACAAAGTGTCCAAGGAGTGAAGGGAACACTGTGCTGTTCCCTTGTTTCTCAAAAACAGTGTTGGCTACATCTGTAATGTAAAGAGCTCGCTCTTCAGTGAAGACAAAATTTTAACTCTTCAGTGTAAGAACTGCATACGCTTTTTGCAGTCCAAACTCTTATGAAGGCAAACTTATTAACCTGTACTGAAAGCTTTGTCACAATATTTTAAGTATGCTAAATTCTCTGCCAAATGTTAGAGGTAGAACGGGAAGGGTTGTTTCCCACATTTTCATGAGGATCAGAAACTTCTAGGTTTTCCCCGCAAATGTTTCCAAAACTAAATGTCATTTCAGTCTAGGTCAATGTTCCTTTTTCTTGGCACCAGTAGATAATGTTGACTAATACCACTTTAAAAAGCGGTACCTAAAAAAAGAGACTACTTTAGGTATTATAAAGGTTTCCACTTGATCTCAAATTACTTAAAAAAAAACCCTCTGTAATTAGAACCTTCAGAAACCTGAAAGTCTGCGCTGCTAGTTATATGCAGTTCTGTTGGATGTAGCAAATACAATAACCACTACAGTTATTAATTTCTAATTATCCAGTGTATAAACATGATGTACTGTGGTGATCACTAAGCAGAGAGATATTGTGGACTCAAAATGCTCTGTACATGCTCTCCACATATACCAGAAAAAACTGTAAGTAGTTACAGCATTCCAGTGTCCATCTTTCCCCCTCTCTCCTGTTCTTGCTTTGATTGGGGCCAAGTCTCTATAGCAGTATTACAGCAGCTGTTTTGGACTTCATGTCCTATCGAATTATGCCTAAATTCAGGTATTGTCGTGAAAACCTTCATGTTAAGAGAGCTTTATTTAATCCTCACAAAAATCTCTTAGCCTGGTTGCAAAATCAATTTTCCTGGGCAAAGTACTAGGAGGAAGGATATTTTTTTTTTTGGCCTGTCCAGGGCATTTCATTCACCTTCTTAAAAATAAACATCCCTTACCAAATTGGTAAGTATAATTTAGAAGGACTCAAGATGATAACTCTACCTGATGGAGCAGGTATGAGGACACAGACTTCATTCTGACTGGAGCAGGAAAAGTTAACGTCAGAAAAAAATTTCTATAGTTATCACCTAGTACAGTCTAACTTAATGTTTTTTCCTACTCGGATATAAGGAAGACACTACTACAGCTACTAATACAGTTTATCAACTACTTGGTGCTACATTTCTCAAATATTTTTGCAGATAATATCTTTTATGTCTGGGTGAAAGCATGTAAACTTTACTGTCACTATAAAAAGCACTTGTCTGACCTATTCTAAAGTACCAGAAAAGGGACAAATAACTGCAGCACTTTTTCTGTTACAATGCCAGAGTCTTAATTAAATCTGGTCTTCAGGTTATGAAATATTTTAAACGTACAATCTAGGATCATTAACGGCTTTTCAGGTCAGATTACAAGTTCTCTTGGGATACTAATCTGTCTTTTAAAGACTAGTACAACAAAATATTCTGAAGTTCAGGCAGGGGATGTATATATACATGCCTGATATTTTTAACTAATCATTTCAGTAGGCCATTTCAGGGCTTGACATTTGGAATCTGGGATGATGGGTAGGGAAAGGGAAGTTTCCCAAACTGAAAAATCATTTTTGGACCATTGTTTAATGTTCAGTTTGAAAACTATATCACAAGAAAAATGGGTAGGGATTCTTTCTCCCTTATGCCTTCAGGGAATGAGTAGTATTTAGAATCTCTGGCTGAAATTCAAGCCTTTTTACCATGTAAATTTTTAATATAAACTCATTGACACGCTTTTTACATCCGAGGACTGAAAAATGGATCTTAATGTTTAAGTTGTGGAATGGTATATTTCTTAAATGAAGGGGGAACATTTAAAAAAAAATAGATTAGAATACCAGCATTAGTGAGCTTAAGGAATTTTAGTATGTAATAGCAAAGTATAGCAAAGTATTTGATTAAAAAAATAATCTTGAATTGCTAGTCTGTAACTAGGTGCATTCTAATTTAGCAGGTGAATATTCTTTACTTACTGATATATGATGGGCTTTTTGCAAATAGAAACCTTTATCTGAGTCCCATGTGTTGCTTGTACTGATGGGATGTATGCTTAACAGCAGCTTACTGCTGCTTTAAAATGTATAAAATATGTTTTGAGTGTTTGCTCATAACTCTTTCTAACCTCCACTTGTTAAATTGTCAGACATTGGTATTTTATCAGTCCGCAATGTAAGTTTAAACTAATGTTCTTAGGAATCCAACTTGTACACACACTGTTTAAAAACCCTCAGGGACAGTTTACACACTATCCTCACTCAATTCAGGTACTTGTACTCTCTTCTTAAACCTAGCAGTGACTTGTATTTTGTTTTGCTTTTCTTTTGACGTGCTGATAGCACATCCTCGATGAATGTCAACTTAAAACTCAGTTCAGGTATCCAGGTATAACTCAGCCAAACGGATTTTAAAGCTGCATATTTACTCTCCAGCACACAGTGCCTCAGACACTTATAGTGGCATTCTGTATATTCAGTTATTACTACTGAGCAGATCGCGTGGGGGTTCCTGGTATGTATTGTAAGAAATTCCTATGTATATTATATAATATGTATTATATTATATACATATATAGTATATATGTTATCTTAAACTTATATATTTTAAAATGCCACTACTAGCCAGCGCAGCTAAAAATGAAATACATTCCCAACTGCTTCTGCGAACCGCAGAGGCAGCTTCTTAACGTGGCTCTTGCTTCTCTCTCACCATAACTACTTCTAACCTCAAGCACGGGTCCTTGGCTGTCTGACCTCTACACTCTAGTTATGCAATGTCCTTAGAGAATTCTGTGCACTGGCCACTGTGATGGAAACCAATGGGCCGGGAGTGCTTTGAGTTTATTAGTAATTGTTCTGCCAAAGTTGGTGTTTGTATGACAAGCGTGTAAACCTGTCAGATAATCAGCAGAGGTCCAAGACTGTAAGGGTGCACGAGTTCGCTTCCACCCAGTTGGTAGGACCAGACCCTCAGCAGGTGTCTCCTCTCTAACGCTGAGCACTAATTCAGAATGTGTTGGCACTTAACATCTGTAACCACGGGCCTCTGTGCTTCGCTCGCGAGGAGGCGAAACTTTAAAAAAAATCTGCTGTTCTGCTTTTGCAGTCATCTGTTGGCAGCCGCAAGTCAGCAACACCTCTGCTTTATTATTTGACACTTTACATCTAAAAAGTCTTCTCTTTCTATTTATGTAACCCATAGTCTTTGAAGAGTATGGAAAATGGCATTTCTCTCTGACCTCTAGAAGTTCAAGTGTCATGGGAAAAAAAAACAGGAACCCCCCCCTTTACTCTTATGGACCTCATTTCAATATACTGTTTACAGTTTGACGGAATTGTATAATTTAATATTTCTCTTGTACTGTAGTTTATATTTATTTACAGATTTTTTTTTTTGTACTGTGTGATTTGAATTTTTTGTTCCTTGCTATGATCAATGTTTTATGTAGTAGAGCACTTATGATCACAAATTAAGGTTTTTGGTTTGATTGCACTACATTAATTTTTTTTAATGCAGTTCTGATTTTTTGACTGGACTAAATAAGCTGTGTCTTAATGTATGTGATAAGTACTTTTAAATTTTTATTTCATGTGGTCCATTTATTTTTTGCATTGTATGTCAAAGCGCTAATTCTCTTGTTGTGCATGTGTAAGATTTAATGGCTCCATTGTATTATTTGACCATGTCATTTTGGAAACACATTCCCAGCTGTAATGTTGTGTATGGTAGTTTTCACTGGATGCTAGACTTTTCAAAACCACTATTCTTCTAATAAATTTTGTTGTGAAAAACTTTAAGGGGTTCCAATTCTCTTGTTTCTAGTGTGCTTTCTAAATGCCCGCACTGATCACCTGAGATTATGAAATGCAAATTGTCACAAGTGGAGAGAAGCAGGGGAGGAAGTGAAAATAGAAGGTAAAGCAAATTCTGGCCAAAGGATCGAGTTTTGGAGTCTCTGTACTCCATTTGTTTCTTGTCCTAAATAGGATTGGCAATAAAGCTGCATTAGCAGCTGGGTAGGGAATACATCTGAAAGCTGAAACGCCGTTTCGTAGCAGCCCGGTCTCGTGAACTCCAGTACTCTAATTTGCTCTTCCCTACTGGCCACCTTCATTTCTTTCATGGTAAATAATTTATCTGGTGAAGAACGAACAGTCTCTCAGGGAAGGAAGGAAAAAAAAAAAAAAAAAAGGTAGTGTGAGTAGTGTGTAGTGATGTAGGCTTGTTCACTGAGCACTTAGTAATGAGTCAGGGTACGAACGGTGGCAATAAAAGCCTAGCTGGGAACCTTGGCTGCTGCCTTGCGCGGTTCGGCGTGTCCGGCGTGCACGGTTGGGTTAGGCAGCGGGACCGTGTGCCTCGCCAAGCGGCTGGGCTGTGGGACAGGGGAGACGGGACTGGGGCTGCTTAGCTGCTCGCTTGCACCAGTAGGCACGGGTGTTGCTTTTATTCTCTCTGCAGCCGCCAGCTCGCCCTCTGCGGGGCCGGGGGGCAAGTCCCCAGCTCCCGATTAACACATGGGTAGCTGCATGGACTGTCCTGCTGCCCTTCTGCACGGGGGCACACGGCAAATCCAGCAGTGACACCGTGCTTCAGCTGGCCCGTCTTTGAGACCCTGTTTACTTTCTCACAGCCGTACTTTGGGTTGAACTACTTTTGTCGTTATGCATTATTGATACCGAAATGCTGAATACTAAAAAGTAGGTTACAGTAAGTGGTGTATAATGGAACCCACATGAGTTTAGGCGTTTCTGCTAACCTTTGTGTTCAGTCCTAGGCTGATTTTGATAGTGATGCATAGGGATTTCCTAGCTTTAGGAAAATTTATAGTGCTGCACGCTATCTAGCCCAGGTGTCTTTTCTCCTGAGAAATTGCCTTTCTCAGCTTGTGCTATTGAAAAGTAGGTAATCTAGGGTTTGCATTTGCTAACGTGATTTTTCAGTGCAATTCTTAACTTTTTTTATTTAAGATCCTTAAATAAATAGCAAACTAACTATTGTATTCCTTGTGTACTAATACTGGTATTAAAAAAAAGCAAGATGGTAAGGTAGCTGGGTCATTGGTTTAGCTTTACTGGGCAAATCTCTTTTAAATAAAAAACTTGGTTTGACTAGAGATGACATCTTACACTTATTCAGGAATGAGGACTCTTTATGTGTAAATAGCTTGAAAGCCTTGTGCTGTAAACTAGCATTTATCATATTTTTTTTCTGTATGTCTGAATACATCTGTCAAATCTATGAAAATAGCCTTTGAAAGTGATGAACCATATTCCCATCTGCCATTCTTTAGGATGTATTACGCTCTGCAAGCTTTTCCCAGAACATTTTTAATCGACACTTTTAGTCCTGCGATTATCAGAAATACCAAGTTTTTCAGGTTTTCCTGGAGGACTTGCTGATGGTCTTGCACTGTTAAGCTGAAGTTGTTCAGACTTAAAGGAACACAGTCTCAAGTTCTTCTTTTAAGGTTGTTTTCTGGAATACAAATACGTATAATGACAAAGAGTGCACAAGATGTTGCACCCAGACCCAGAAAGAAGCGTCCACGCTGTTGTTGTAGAAGTAGAAAAGAAACCTTAATTAGCTCTGTTAGGTAGCTTAAAAAGTCTTCTGCTAATTTGCTTCTGCTCGTTTTGACTTAGGATGGGGTTTGAGATGCTCCATTTGTTATTGGAAGAAGCAGCTGCCTCTTCTGAACCTGCAGGAACATATCTGGTCACCTTCTGAGGTAACGGATCCTTCATGGGGTGGCAGTGGGCTATACACCCATGTACACCTGCGTCCCTGTCTACAATCCAGATACTCTAGCAGGCGTGAAATGAGGGGCTCTGCTGACTGCTCCTGTGTGAATACGTGTGCTTCTGTGAAGGGAAGAGCAGAAAGCTTCAGGTCTCTACCTGCAAGTGTTGGGATTAATACTAGCTGATGAGGACCTGCCTGAGATAAGGCAACCCCCTGACCTCAGCAGGATGGATGTGAAACACTCCTTTGTGTTGGAAATCAACCTAAGTGTTGTGAATGAAGCTGACTTAATTAAGGCAATTTCTGAGCATCACAGTTTCATCATCTTGTGCAACCGAAACCGAGCCCTCGTGTAGTGGCTGCCCGGAGTCAAGCAGCAGCAATGCAAAGCTTGCTCTGGCGTCCTCAGTCAGATGGATCACCGGTGATCCACCGATGGGCACATCGAGCTCTCTGATTTCCTGGAGGCCTGAAAAAAGTGGGTCTGGGGGAAGAGGGAGGATTTAAATCCCAATTCAGCAAGATACTGATTTCAAATCACTAATTTCTTAATCTGCAATCTGCTGCATGTGCTCCGGCAGATGCCCAGCCACGGGGACTTGCTGAACTGTGGTTTCAACTGGAAGTGAGCAGCAGGTTCTTGGACCTGTTTAGGAATGCGAGTCATGTACAGAGGAACAGAGGTACAGACCAAAAGCAATTTGAAAAACGGAGCTTGAAGTATTAGGGGCAAATCCAGGAATATGGAGTTTGATACCATGAAATGGCGAAGAGATTAAAATAAAAGTTAATCTTTTTTAATATAGTTATTCTTAAGACACTTTAATAGATGTTACAATGCTGGAAGGATCCCAAATACCACCGTTTGTGGGAGTACTGTTTCCCCTGATCTAGCTCTTTTGATGCAGCCTCTGTGACTTAAAATCCAAGATGTTCTCAATTGTTAAGTAGGAAATTCAGAAGAAATCTGAGTGACTTCACACTTGTGAATTATGAATTAATTAAGATCCTTCTTGTCAGCCTCCCCAAAACCCCCAGACAAAACAACCTTAAAAACTCTCTTTTAGTATCACGAAGAGGCAGCACGAAACAATTTCATCTTAGTTTTACGGGTCACTTTCAAAGTATCACAATTTACAGGTCATGTTTGAAAGAAAACTTCCAAAGTCTTCTCTTGGCGCCTCCTCCTCCGCAGGTGTCGTGCGGCTCTGCAGGAGGTGTACTGAGTACACGCTTGACTAAAAGGCAGAGTTTTGTATGAGATGGCTACAGCTCAAATCTCCAGGAATTATTTAACAGCTCAGCTAAAATTAGGAGCGCTTAAGGTATATTTCAGAGCATAGAAATACAAGCACTGCTGCCTAAAAATGCGAGGGTTGCCTGTATGAAAATACAGCTGCATCTCCCCAAGGGACCGACCGGAGCCTGGGGCTGTAACCTACCGAGCACCCGCAGTCACGCCATTGAGGACAGGGCAGAGGCTTCGGCCGCAGGCTGTGCGAGAGCCCGCTCTGCATCAAGCCACGCGTGGCTCCCAGCCCCTGCGGCGGCTCCTGCCTTATCTCCCTGCCTGCCGTCACCGGGGCTAGCTCGGTCACAGCTTGCATGCCTACCTTTGCTGGACTCCTGCCTCCAGGTGCGGATGAGACCGCCTCGTGCCGACAGGAGGAGTGGTTTGTCTGTACAGGGTTATCAGCAAACTGTCTGTAAAAATTGGAGTGCTAAATAGGCAGTTTTGTTACACCTGCTAAGGTGGGGGTTTTTTGCTGACGTGCACCAAGATCCCATCATTGCGTGTCCCAGATCCCTCCTGCCCAGCTAATAAAGCCTAAGACTTGCTTAACTCGCTTGGGAATGACATTCCGAACTCTGAAAGGGGATTTTATGGTTTCCTTTCTTAAAGCCGAGCCTTTGACTGTGTTTTTCTTCTCACTGAGTTTTAGAGGAAGGCTCGGACACGAATTGTTGAAAGTTACTGTGGCTCTGCAGGGGAGGAACTGACACTAGGGGAAGCCGAACCGCGTCCCCACATGTGGGAAGTGGTTTGCATACACACGAGTGGTAGGTGTGCTGGGACCCTTGCTGTCAGCTAAGCCTGGGGTGCTTGCTTGGAGACTCCAGTACTTTCCGTCACGTTCCCCTTTTAGGTGAAGTTGGTGGTGTATTTTTTTTGTGTTTTCCAATGTACTGTGATCACACCTGGTATCTTCCTCGGATTCCTTTCAGGTCTTTAAAGCAAGTAGCTGTGTTTGGGGTGTTAGCAGTGGTTTAAAACAAATTATTTGACTTTGAATGGAGACTGTAAAAAAAAAAAAAAAAAAAAAAAAAAAAGACACCGTAGGATTCTGGGTTTTCATAAGAAGCCTTCATAACACATGTATTCTGTTTGTACAGAAATACAAGTTTTCTTCTGATTTCTAGACATCAAACAGCCAGCGATGTGAACACTAAACCAGCTTGCTCTGTACCTGAAGTGTGTTTGCTAAAAACAAAGTTCTTGTTGGACCATGGTGACAGCTCCCTAACCTCACTGCTGGCCTGAGGCTTGCATAGCTGTAATTCAGTGAGCTTTTCTGCTGATGTATTAAAAATAAGTAGATTTTTGCTCCTGTTTCAGGACCTGTGTTAGCTTTTCTCTAATAGACAGACACAGGTGTGTACGGTAAGGGTGACTGCTCTTTAATTCTAGCTTTTGTGCCTATGCCTGTCCTTACGTCGGTGCCTTTGCTTTTGTTTGAGTGTGGACAGGATTGCTAATTGATAAAAATAGCATAACTCTGGATTTAAAAGAAATACGCCTTGTGGCTCCTTTAATGATCTGATTATTAAATTAGGAATAATAATTAGTAATAAAGCTTAAAATCTGTGTAACCTAGCACAAAGTGACAAACGTAGTGGCTTAGCGCTGGCAAAGAGCAGGTTGATGAGGTTTGGGCTTTGGCTGTTATGTCTGTTCTTTTATGGCTTCTGAGCCAAGAAAAAGGACTTTCCTCATGAGATTAATAGGACTAGTGAGGCCACAGCAGGACAACAGGGAATCTGGCACTCAGCCTTTTGTGGGTCGAAAATCCCCGCGGCGTACGTGGTTTGGGCTCTTGGCGTCGCCATCTGAATGCTCGAGTCACTGCGAGGAAGGTTTTTCAGAGGTGGTTTTGTTGCGATTTCTGGGGATGGTCCCATTCTGTATTTCTCTGGTCATACAAAGTAAAATGGCAACATCCCTTTAGTGCTTTGGTCTCGTTACCACCGTGTGGTTAAGCCTGAGTTCATTTCTCTGAGCTCTTAGGGTTTATGTAGTGCACTTACTGTTATGTTAATATGATAAAAAACATCTGTGGTAGAGGAGATCCATGAGTGCTTGATGGGCAGCATGTGCTAATGGGTCATCATCGCTTTAGTTTCCTCTGCGAAGGTTAGGGACTCGTTTTCCTGCTGGTGGGAGCAGTGGGACCAGGGAGGTGCAGAAGTCAGAGGGAGGCAGTCTGTGAAGGCATCTCGGGGGAGATCTGCCTGGCTCTGGTCCTCGCTCCTTCCTCGCTGCGAGTGGGGAGTGATGAGTCACTTCAGCTTTTTCTAAGCGATCTGTTCCTTTGCAGGCATAAGCTGTTGCTGATAAATTTTTTCCTTTTATTTTTCTCTTTATGGCAAACCAGCAATTGATGGGTTTTTGTCCCCAGTATAAAGAAACAAACAATACCTACCATTATATTGCGGGAAGGAAAATTGCGCAGAGATAAAGTATGTTTTAACTGCGGCATCCAATTATAAAGGGTAACCTGCCAAAATCGAGGAAGCTTTAAACATGGTAAATAACCCTAAAGAAAACTGGGTGTATTAGTGGTGATGGCAGGTTACATGCTAAGCAAGGTGTAGTTCCCTGCCTCAGTTTGCCACGTAGCTGGACACATATCGCATGCGTAGGGGAGATGGGATCTTTCTTAGTGGACATTTGCTGTGGTCAGACAAGGTTTATTTGTTAGTCTTCGTTTAGCACTGAGATGTGTGACAATGTAAATAAAGGAAAAAATAATTGTGGGCCACGATACCAAGGTGAATTTTTGAGAGGAGAATACACTCTCTTAAGCGGGGGAGGAAGGACAATAGTGTGCAATAACAAGGGTTAAAAAAACCCCAGATGATGTGAGGGATGTGCAGAAATGGAAGGATGAGAGGTTTGAGCTGAAGGGGAGGGGTGTGCATTAGCGCAGAGGAAACCTCTCCCCACTGGCACGCACAGAGACGTTTCCTGCCTTATGTTTTGCTTTCTTAATAGTTATCTGACTATAAAATTAACCTACATCATTTCATGGTAGTTGATTGGCAGTTAAATTAACCCACTTTCAAAATAGAGCTTACCTAGCCCGTCAGCTCCGAGACAGCCTCGTCCCCAGGCATCCGGGGCTGCAATCCACTTCTCTGCCTTAACCTATTTCCCAAGCAGCCAGCCAAAGCGGCGCATCAGAAACAGGGCGTGCTGCTCAGCCCGGCAGTCGACAGAGAATACGGACATGTATCAAACCGCTAATTCATATTTCACTTGGCATTTTCGTGCAAGGAGGTATAGCATCGGCACGTGGGGAGCACTGCCCTTAGGAGTTGGGATACTGTTTCTATTAACGGCACGGCCTTGATTATCTGAGGCCCAATTATCTGAATCTCCAGGTTATCTGAAATGGGGTCATATCCCCCAATGTCTGTTAATTACACCCAAGGTACCCTCTGCTCTCCAAATGTCGTCCACCAGCCCCTCCCAAGCTTTGGCGACCGCGTTGTGCTGAGCGTGTTCAGCTCCAGCGAGCCCTCTGCCTGGTTGCTGCATTTGGTTTATCATATCCCTGTGGGGAAAAAAACAAACCAAAACAAAACATCCTGGATATTTGCAGATTTTAAAATCCTTGAAGACTTCTAGTAGGAGCAGAGAGTGGCGGTGTGTGTAGCGATGTGCCTGCTGGAGCTGGGACCAGCAATGTCTGCAGAGAGGGCATCAGCTGCATTCGGGTTTTCTTCCACCCCGCAGGTGCAGCCCTCCGGTATAGGTGCAGCGTAGGAGGGGAAGGTGGGATTTATCACAGCGCAGCATATCCTGCTCGCAAGCCTTAATTTACTGCCGATGAGTGCACCTTCGATGGGGGAGTTCGCCTGTTGTTGAACCTCTGCGGTTGCAGTGGCTCCAGCTGACTGGCGTGTGCATGCCCGAGGGCTGGGTAGGGAGAGCTTTGTCCCCGGTTTACTGGAGGACGGCCGGGGAGCCGACAGGGCTGGGCTGGGGAGCAGGGAAGCGGCCGTACCCCTGCCTCACCTCGGGTCCAGAGCCAGCGTGCTGTCCCAACTCAAAAGCCAGGACTGCTAAAGACACTCAGGGCATCCCTCCCTACTCCATAGGACTGGTCCCCGTGGTTCATTCTCCCTTGCCCTAACTGGGTGCTGCTTTATTTAAAACACGTGCAAAGCTGTGAATAACCTTGTAAGAACTCTTTCCCCCCCCTCCCCGCCCCCCTGCACGCATTTGTTATGTGTCTTCTGGTGCTATCTGTTTTTCTATCTATTCTGGTCTTCTGGTGCTATCTATTCTTCTGGAGCACCTAGCTCAGGGAAGATGCCGCGTACTGCCTCAGAGAGAAAAACTCATGGTAATTTTTTTCTTTTCCTTAAAGGGAAGATCCCAGATGTCCTTGATAATTAGAAAAATTAGCAAGGACAATTCTGGAAAGGCTTTGAAAGCTAGTATGTAGAATGATGTTTCCAACATGATAAATTTCCCTTGGTTTTAAAGCAATAGCTCAGTGGTAAGGTTTTTAATTAGTCATTAAATATTGTATTAGAAGTATCACACGTTATGATAAACTACTATAGAATATGGTTGGCTTAGTTACTTGAGGAAGGTGGGAGTGGAGGAAGATATGACAGGAATATAAAAAACAAACTTATTTGAGGTTGCTATTGCCTTTCTTAAATGTAAAACCAACTTTGGTTTGTTTGATTTGCATTTGGCTACAGGTGGGGAGAAGGTGATTTTTAAATGTTTAACTACTTTAAAAAAAAAAAAGAAATAAAAGACACTACTCTGAAGGGTTAAAAGTCTGAATCTGTAACGGATGTCTGTTGGCTTATTGTACAACCTGGATACCTTGACGAATACATGCAGCTGACAAAACCCCCAACCAAACAAAAACCCGTCTATAACTTGTTTCTTCCAGCTTTTCAGTTGAAATGCAAGCTCAATCCATCCCCACGCGCGTCACCAAGGACGGCGTAAATTCAGGGGCCTTGAGAACTCCGCAGCAATATTTCCATAGTTATTTTGGCTGTGCTTTGCACAAATTCAGCTTTTAATTTAGAGAAGAAAAATGCTTTTTCTCCTTCCTAGCTGTTGTGTGGAGCCTCAGCTCTTTCTGTGCTGCTTTTCTATTTTTTTTTTCAGTGCAGCAAGAGAGAATTACTGTAGCACCCACAGAGGTGTGAAGGGACTCATTCATCTGTGTGGGGAGTGTTAGGTGCCAGGCATATTTCTGAGGATTGAAATACAGGCATTTAAACTGGTACATCCAGTGTCAGCCTGTAATTGGAGCTTTGAGAGATGAGCTCCAGAAAATCTGGCTGCGGTGGCTTACATGGCTGCTTTGCCCATCCCCTGCAAGGGATTGCCGCATCCCGGAGCGGTGCCAGCAGAAGGTAACGTGTCCCACTCACCTCCACCTCTCGGAGCACGAGGTCTTTGCTGCAGCTGTGAGTGAAGATGGGTTTGACCACGATATCGTGTGTTAAATGGAGCAGGGAAGATGCAGCCTGGGTTGCCTTTTGCTGCCCTGGGGTAAAAATTTCAGGCAGGGAGCTGGCAGTAGCAGTGGCTCCGTGTCCACTGCGGTGACATTGGTGTGGGCTGCTCCTGAAAGACATGGTGCCACCTTCTGACTTGGTCCAGTGCCTTTCCCCAGCGGTGTTTGCTTTTGCACAGCCACTCCAGCAAGCTGAACCGGGGTGGGCAGAGAGCTCGTTTCCCCCTTCCACTGGGTGAGACCCTGGTGAGGCGCCGCATGCAGCCCCCCTGGCAGTGGGGAAAGTGAGCCCACCTTTGGCAACCCACAGCCACAGCCGCTTTCAAGCGTACGTTTAGCACACAGGATTCACAACATCCCTGGGGCTGGGGTCAGCTCACCTGACTGCCAGGGGTGAGTAAACTCCTTTTAAGAGGCTGCTGCTCCTTTGCAGTCCCTCAAAATGGCATTTCCACACACCCTGAAAAAGAAATGAAGTGACTGAAACCAGCAGGGCTGGAGGTGCCACCCAAGGGCAGCAAGACACGCTGCCTCGGACCTTGGGGTCAAGGAGGGCATGGTCAGTACTTTGAGTTCAGCTCATGGAGAGCATTGCTCACAAGTTAGGCTTTCTTCTTAGTCATCCACGTTTCTCAAATCTGTGCTTTTAGCCAGGTTTCCAAGGCACCCTTCGGCTTGGTGGGGTACTCCAGTGGTACCTCTGGTTTTGGGTGGTGTGAGGCGGCGCTCCACCGACTGGCACCGAGTCAGCTGTGTGACAGCAAGAGAGGGAGGGGAAAGGTCATCCCCGTAAAAATACTAAATTGGATTTTATAAGTTTATAGCTATGTTTTGTTTCTTTTACAGAACTATAATCCTGGTGCTTAGAGTGGTCTGAAAGGAACAGAAACACTTAGCCTTGAACTTTTGTTCTGCTGCTGCTTCTTGTGCCTCTGAGGTACAAAACATACCTGTAAACTTATAATCAATCAAGCCGATGTTCAAGGGCTAAAAAAAGAAACCCAAAAAGGGCACAGGCTTCATGTTCAATAGTGAGAAACTTGGGGTGGGCAAACCAGAAGATTGCAGTTGGCAATCAGCAGGTTTTCGGAGACCGGCATCCCAGGTAGGTTGGTATGAACCAGCTGATTTCTTTCTCCCTCTCTTTCTTCTCCCCCTTGCTTCCCCTCAAAACACTCTCTTGAACCACAGGCAGGCTGGGCTGCCCCTAAAGCTCTGTTTCTGGCATTTGCAAGCAGAACAAGTGCAGTGTCACCCCGGTGCACCCAGGAAAGGGGAGATGTGGCAGCCTCAGCAGCGAGTCAGGGGCATGGCAGGACCTGGCTCTGCAAGGGGGAGCAAAGCTCCTCGGGCTGCGCAGTGAAGTCCAGGTAGCTTGATCTCTCCCCATACTGTAAATCCTATACCTGTGCAGTCTGTAGGTGTTACGGACAGACAAACTCCTGCCTTCCCCCAGCCTCTTCATCCCCAACCGCCTGGCCTTTGTTGGAAGCCCTGGGTCCCCCCCCCCAGCAAGAGCTGGGGGAGGGTTCACTTCAAACTCCACTAAACAGTAAAGGCACAATGCAAACAAATGTATTGCAGCACGCAGCTATGCAAATAGCTTTAGAGCACAGCACGTTTTCCCCAGCGTTAATTGCTGCACCGCCAGGGTTGCGTAGCAACAGCTCCGTTTGTGTCTCTGACAGCTCCTGCCCCTTGATGCCTCTGACACCTTCTGCGGCAGGCGGGGAAGGAGGAGAGAACAGGGCTGCCCTGGGAAAGCTGGAAGGGCCAGGAGGTAGCGAGGGGCTCAGGTGATAAGATTTGCTTGGAACGCCGGGGTGTCTTGTGCTGGCCCGGGGTGACACGTGCAGCGGGGCTGGAAGCGGGGCGTTGTGGCACAGGAGCAGAGGAGCCCCCAGCAGCCGCAGCCTTGTGTAGGCAGCTTTTAAGGCTGGCGGCCAGAAAGGGCAGACCTGCCACCTCCCAGGCTCTGTGGAAAAGCTCACTGGCAGGTGGGTTGTCCCTCCCATCGCAGTGAGTCTTTCTGGGTACCCCATACAGGTCTGTGACTGCCCCTGCAGCTTGGCTACAGGCATGGAGGGTCCCCAGTAAGCCGCCTTACCCTGCCATGGAGCTTGTGGCTTCTGCAGCCCTTGGGAGAGGTGACACATTCTTCATGCACCCCCAAAGCTAAGAAAGCCTCAGGCCAAGCCCCGTGGGAAGGGGTGAGTGTGGGCAGCGGGAGAAGGCTGCAGATGGTACGGGCAGCCCTGGGCTCCCCCGCTTGTCTGCTGAGCCCAGCAGCTTCTGCCGGGCTGACCTGCGCCTCCCGAAAGGCAGGCTCTTCAGAGACAGGAGTGGCTGCCTCCCGAGAACAATTTTTCCTCTGGTTTAAAAGCACATTCCCAATTCCCATCCTCTGCCTTTGCCAGTCAGTCTTCAGCTCTCGCTGCGCCTTTGCCAGCAGGGCTGAGGAACCTGTTAGTACCTGGCACCTTCCCCCGGGAAGGCACTTGAGCTCTGCAATCAGCTCGCCTCTCCTCTCTGATAAGCCATGTAAATAAATAGTTTCTCTGCAACAATTTACACAGTCTGTAAGCAACCCTGCCTGAAAGCTGTGGGGCACTTGAAAGAAACTCTTCTATTACATCTGAGCATGAAACAAGCTCTTCTCCAAAACTGCCTTAAGCAGGAAGGATGTGGGCGATCCTGCATCCATTGGCCGCCAGGCAAAAGAATGGCCATGGACATGTTTTATTTAGTAGTAATAGCCAGAACAGACAGGAATTGATGGGAAAGTCTGAGTCAGGTACCCAGGTGCACAGATTAGCAGGTCCCAGGGAGCACAGAGCTGTGTCCGGGAGGTCTGGGGATGGAGAGGCAGAGGCTGCAGCTCAGCACCCTGGGGGGACGGGGAGAGGAAGGACCAAGGTGGGATTCAGCCGTGCTCAGAGGCTGTGGCCGCAGGTAGTGGGGAGAGATCTCTGCCTCAAGGTTATTCTGAAACCCAGAAAAAGGCGATGCTGCCTGCAGCACCCAAACAGGGGTGGGCTGGGGAAGGAGCCGATGAGCTCAAGGCGAGAAGTTGCAGCCCATCTTTGAGCCAAAGTGATGTGAAAGCAGAGGACCCTGAACGCAACACACCTGCAGAAGCAGGTGAACTGTGTCGCTGAGTGTGAGATGGGTCTTCTAAGGACAAAGGGCATCAAGGCTGAATGGATTTATTTCCTTTATCAAGCAGGAAAAATATTTATCTCTTGTTTTTTTAAATTTACAGCTTGACAAGCTGTGTGTATCTCAGGTTGACTCCTTGGAGTACAGTGGGGCAAATAAGGTGCAAATGAGCACCACGGCCTCAGTCACACTTGAGAGGAAGAAAGTAGGTGAAGGCAAGGCACAAATGCCACCCCAGCACCTTTAAGACCAGGGATCCCAGGTCCCTTCCACCATACGAGCAGGACATGGGTCTTTTCCAGCCCCGCACACCTGTGCAAAGCAGGCGTGACCTGTGACCGGCTGCGTTCGGCATCGCTACTGCAAGGCGAGGAAGGACCGTGCCCGACCGCTTTAGTCCCTTCTCCCGAACTAGGGACTCCATACACAGACCCACAACCTCCTCCCTTGCCCAGTCCGTAACTTGCCTTTTCCTCCTCGCCACACGCCTGGGCAATCCCTTCGCCTATGCCATGGGCTCTTCCTTCGCAGCCATTTGCGTGTAGCACCCGAAGGTGCCCCGGCAAGGAGGGATTTGGCTGTTTTGCCACCGTAACCTTCCCGAGGCTGCCCGGGGAGCGTGGCGTCGGGCTGGGCTGGGGCAGGGCCACACCTCTGCAGCCGCCGTTATAAATTCGGGCTCGCTGGGGGAAGATGGCTGCCGCTCTTAGGAGCTGGGCTTGCGAGCAGGTAAGAGGAAAGCAACCGCCCTCTTTGCAAAGGTGGAAAAAAAGTTGTGCTGAGCTCTGCCCCTTCCCAAAGCCCCCTGCTCCAAGCCCTCTTTTTGCAGGGGGCGGGGAGGGGGTAGGAAAGGTTTTTTTATCCCCTTTGTTATTCAGCAGGGTAAGGGGAGGAGCTGGGCTGTGTAAGAGATCCTGGCTGACATAACCCTTCCCATCCAGGGCTCTGGAGAGGGGCCAGGTTGTACCTGAGCATTTTTATTTAAACTAATCCCAGGCACTGCAAATTGAAAGTCATCGCAGCGCCAGGTAGAACCAGTTGAGACGGTTGCTGGAGGGCGTTTTTTCTCGCCCGGGTGTAGTAAAGCAGTCTCGAGGTACGTAGTTTATCGCTAACCCCGAGAGTATGTTCTGGAGGTGCCGGAGCACATTTGGCAAGCCGAGCTCGCTCAGCCTTTCCAGGCGGCTTTGGGAAAACCCTGCCCAAGAAGCCTTTAAGGAAACTGAGTGGCCGTGATTGAGAGGTGAAGCCTCGTTACGCTTAGAAATTTGGGCAAACTGGAAAGCAAAGGCTGGCTAGCAGATTCTCAGGGCGGGCTTGGCTGCAGCCTAGCGTTTCTGGGTGAAGAGGAGACCAGGTGCCACCTGGCCAGCCTGGAGCCCGAAGTGGCCTCTGTGTGCCTTTCCCTGCCTTTTGCCGAGTTTGGGAGCAGACCCCACGAGCCGGGGGAAGCGGGTTGCTGGAGGTGCCTCCTCAGGGCTTGTCAGTTCAAAGAAAGCAGCCAGCAAGCAGTGAGTAAGCAGGAGGTGAGGGCTGCCCGGGGCCGGCTCCGGCACACCGGCTTCCATCGAGCCCAGCCGGCTCCGGTCCCTGGCTTTCCTTCCTCCTCCTCTCTGCGATGGCTCCTCTGAGCCAGGGCTCTTCCTCCCTGCCTGCCTGTCCAGCCCTGCGCCTGGCAGCGTGGGGAGGGAAAACCCACTCCAGATAAAGCTGCTTTTCCCTACCCTGGCCCCAAACCCTGCGGTAAGCGTTGCCCCCCTTGACCCAGCGAGTGAGCGAGGTCGACATCCGATGCTGCCCAGGGGGGAGAGAGCAAGGCTGTAGAGGGGGGAAACGGCTTTCACTCCTCTGGTACGAGGCCAGGAGGTGCAAAGTGCAACTGTTACTGCAAAGCAACCCGGCATTGCTGGCAAAGGTCCTGTGCCAGGCAGCATGAGTGCCAAGGTGCGCAGCCCTCTCGGTGTGGTGGGGGCTGGGCGGGAATCGCCTGCGCTGCCGTTGGGACAGATGTGATCTCGGTAACAGCGCCTGGCATGGCACTCCTGATGAGTTCATGCAAACACTGGGTAATTATCCCTTAACCTCTCCACCAATAAGTCCTAATTAATTGCCTCTGCCAAGCAGGTAAATGATAATCGCCTTGGTTTGCGAGCTAGCTAGTGGCAGTGATCCTGTGCGGTCGAAGCACACCTTTCTGAGCGACCACTGCACATTGACAGTCAGCCCATCAGCTGCACGGCCACTTTATTAAATGGCAGTAAATCGAAGGTCAGTGCAAATGGGAAGGCACCCCACCACACAAGGGTGCATTGCTGCCTGCACGTCCTGCAGGTTGGGAGCTCATCAGAATTTCTGCACTGATTGCAGAGGAGGCTCAGATCTGCTGTTTGCCCAAGGCGTAAGCAGAATTTGGAGACTTACAGTAGTTCAAGATTTCTGGCATCTGGCTGCCTAGCTGGGACGCTGCTTTGCTCCCACCCAGCCTGGCTGCGCAGATCGAGCCTGCAGAGGTGTGCAGTTGTCCTGGTGGGTCCCCAAAGTGCTGTGACCTACGCTGGGCACCGTGCAGATACTAAATCTGATTCTCACTGGGAAATTTAGGTTTGCTTTGAACATGTCACGTGGTGCCTATACACCAGGGTGTCCTAGGCAGAAGTGTAATTATGGGTGCTCTGGCAGTGGGAGACAAACAAAAGTGCCAGTCCGTGTCCTGCCAGCAGTATGCATATGTAAGTGTGCACACTGGGGACTGGAGGGATACCTGCCAGCCCTGTGACAACAGGATGCTTGATCTCACCAGGAGGTCAGGCAAGCAATATGCTGAGTGGGAGGAGAAGGGTTATTCCAGTTTTGCTAACTTCTGTTCCCTGGGACATGTTACTGATTGCTTCTCTCTTTGTCTCTCTAGAGAGGATGCAGCAGAGACAATAGCAATAGACTCTAACAATCAGCTGAAGTCTCCACTGGAAAAGTTTATGGTCAGACTGTGTACACATCACCAGAAGCAATTCATTCGTGTGCTAAACGACATATACACTGAAGTACAACCAGACTCTGAAGGCCAGCAGTTGTCTGAATCCGAGAGCATGGAGGCCTCCACTTGTGGCTCTGGTTGTGGCCAGCAAAGCACTGAAAATCAGGATAAGGGTGCTACTTGTACTGAATCAAAGCCCCCTTCTTCCTTGGACCCAGGACAGTCAGGGTCTGATGGCCCCCTGCATGTTACAGGACAAGCCCCGAAGCAGCCAGTGGAGCTGAAGTCTCTGGACAGAGCAGACGGTTCCAGTCCTGCTTTGAGAAGGGACTTGTCTGAGCTCTCCATCACCAGGCTTCATTCTGCTAGTCCAAAGGATAGCTCCACCCAAGGATACCTCAGCACGTTGAACTCTTCCTCTTTGAATTTCCATCATGCCACAAAGAGCCTGGAAGGGCAGCAAGCCGCTGGACACGAGCAAGAAGCCGGTGTCAGAAAATGTGAGGACAATAAAGAGCAGCTAGCAGGTAAGACTCTCATGGAAGGTTATATCTCGGTCAAGGTGGCAAATGTGAATGGCAGCGAGGACAGCTTAGATGGCTGTCTGGGGTCCCAAAAGAGCTCCTTCAGAGCTCTGCCAGAAGAGTCCTGGGATCCCGGCTTTTCAGTGACCCCCCCTCGCAGAGCCGACAAAGAGAACACTTTGCAATGCAGCTCAAAAGCATCTTTGCACCAGGACTTAGATACAAAAGAACAAGATGCGAGACCAAAGCAAGAAAACCACCTGCATGCCGTGGCCAAGGGCAAGGCAGGCTGCCACCTGTACCCGGCTGACAAGGGCCCGCTCGACAAGTCCAAAGAGGGCTGGCTGCCCGCCGGCACCGCGCCAGCCACCCACCGGACCCCCGGCGGGCACCCCCGCGCCAAGGCAGCCTCCCTCAGATCCACTCGGAAGAGCAAGAAGGCATCGGGGCTGAGGATCAATGACTATGACAACCAGTGCGACGTGGTCTACATCAGCCAGCCCATCACCGAGTGCCATTTTGAGAGCCAGCGGTCAGTGTCGTCCCGCAAGACGGCGAGGAAGAGCACCCGGGGTTACTACTTCAACGGGGAGTGCTGCGAGCTCCCGACTGTCCGCACGCTGGTTAGGAGCTCCCGGGCAGAGGAGAGGGGGAGCAGCCCAGCACGGCGAACAGAGACCCTCGTAAATGCTAAGCCGCCCCTGGTGCTCTCGGTGGGGGGGTCTGCGGGGGCAGGACGGGAAGGTGAGAAGAGGGTTTCCCTGAGGCTTCTGGCTAAAGCGGCACCAACCAGCCGAGAAACAAAAGAGAGAGCTGAGACGGGCTCCATGCAGCCCTGGGATACCCGGGCGCTGCGGTCGAGGGAAGCCGCCATGGCCATGCCCTTCTTCTCCCTCTCTGCTCCACCCAGCCCCCAGAAAGAGGACAGCTTGGCTGGCTCGCCACCCCCGGGCTCCCCTCCCGCCGAAGGAGGGGGGACGAGAGCGGGAGGCACCGTCCCCTGGGAGGCTGACAGCAGCCTGGGCTCCTCCGGGGAGGGCAGTGGCGGCGGGCAGGCTGCCGATTTTGCTGCCCTTCCCATCTCAGAGGCACCCAGTGGGGAGGAAGGTTGCCCAGGCCCTGACACACAAACTGATCCGGACCCCTCTGCCAGTCCGGACCCAAAGTCCCCCTTGCAGCCCTATGCCGCTGCGGACACAGCACCCCTGGTCCATGATGGTGCCAGGGATCCTGCCCAGCTTCCAGGTGTGGGAGACACAGAGCCCTGTGAGCTGCGTCCGGCAGAGCCCTCCCCACACTCTCCAGGCCAGCTGGCTCCTGATGAGCCCCCTGCCACCGTGGACAGGGAGAGCCCTCCAGAGCCCCCTGCCACCTCACAGTGTGTGGACGTGAACAAAAACATCGATGCTGAACCAGAAGCTGAATTATCGGGCATGGCAGGTGATGGCTCCCTTGAGCAGGAGGAGGCTGTGCCAGCCAGCACAGCCCTCCCCAGAATCTCAGAAGGGGAGGCAGTGCAGAATAACAGCCCAGAGAGTGAAAAAGAGCCCGTTGAAGGGGAAATGCCGCCTGAACCCGATGGCTCAGACACAGCAGGGAAAGACTCCGTCTCTTCCAAAGATAGCCTAGACAAGAAGCGAAAGAAAGGCAGGAGAGTGCTTGTGGCATCGGACCGGCGTCTCCGAAGCCAGCAATCCCAGTCATCTGCCGAGGACAGTGCTGAGGACGCTGGTACTTCCAGCTCTGTGCAGCTTCCTTGCCTTCAGATCAAACTCTCCAAGAGCCCTGGCGCTAAGCGGTTCAAGAGAGAAGTGCACCTGGATGGGGCAGCATCCGTGCACTTCCCAAATGACTGCTTCCCAAACACGCTGCTCGAAACCAGCGAGGGGCCTGGCCAGTGCCCGGCCCCAGAGAGCATCGCTGAGCAGTGGCCAGGCGAGGAGAATGGTGTCACTACCAGACAAACCTATAAAAGCATCTTAGCAAAAGAGGCTGCGGCAGAGGGAGAAAATTCCTCTAAAGATGACCCCCCTGCTAACAGCAGCCAAAGTCAACCGGGTGAGACACTGGAAATCAGCGTCCAGGCTGATTCTGAGAACAGAAGCATTCTCCTCCCTCCGGAGAGCAGTGTGCCTGCAAATGACACCGAGGAAGTGGATGTGAAACCAGGCGATGCCAGCGCAAAGGACGAGGAGAGCTCTGACAGTGCCATGGACATGGGCAAGCTGGAGAGCTATGAGCTGGTGGCCAGTTTGCCTCCGTGTCTCAGCAGCAGAGGTGGAAGCAAGCATCTTCCAACAAAGGCTGCGAAGCATAAAAAGGTCGCCCTGCAGTTTTATAACTTAAGACACACGCCTGTACCTGTGGAAACCACAAAAAAGAGCACACCAGGGAAGGAGTCTATGCAAGCAATCCCCAAACTGAGGGACGAATGGAGTTCAGGGAATGACGACTTCCCGGCACTGGAGGACATAGACAGCAAACCAAAGTTCATGGAGTGGTGTGCTGAAGAGGAGAACCAGGAGCTCATTGCCGAGTTCAACACCCAGTACATGAAAGTTCAGAAGGGCTGGATTCAGCTGGAGAAGGAGGCGCAGCCAACCCCCAAGGTAAAGAACAAAGCCGACAAACTGAAAGAGATTTGGAAAAGCAAGAAAAGGACACGGAAAAGTAGAGGCTCGCTGGAAGTGCAGAAGCTTTCTCCTGTCCAGATGCTGTTTATGAAGGCCTTTAAGCTGTCTGACATCTGCCAGTGGTTTTTGGAGACAACTGAAACCAGGTCTCTAGTGATTGTGAAGAAACTCAACACCCGTCTCCCAGGGGAGATCCCCCCCATCAAAGTCCCTATGCAGAAATATTCCTCTTCCAGTCTCTACCCGAGCTCACTGCAAGCTGAACGTTTGAAAAAACACCTCAAGAAGTTCGCTGCCACTACCCCGGCTCGGAATAACCTGAAGAACCAAAAGCTTTGGGCCAAAATTCGGGAGAACACTGATAAAGGAGAGGCTGAAGAAGCCACCCCTCCCAGTCAGACGTCTCCCACTGACGCCACTGCCGAGGACCTGAGTGAAGACAAAACCATCCAGCCTGCCCTCAGCTTGCCCACGCAGGCCAGCACCAGGATCCTGCGCAAGTACTCCAACCTGCGGGGCAAGCTGCGAGCCCAGCACCGCGTGGTGAAGGCAGAGAAGAAGAGTGATGGCGCAGGGGACCACCTGTCCATGGAGAGCAAGCAGAGCCGGAAGAGCGTGTGCATCAACCCGCTGATGTCTCCAAAGTTGGCCTTGCAGATCAAAGCAGATGCCTTTCCCGCTAAATCTCCATCAGTGGATGGGAAGGGGCGGAAAGGGAAGGGCAGATCCCAAGAGGACCCCTCACCCAAAGCTGATCTCCAGCTCAGCAGGAAGAAGAGGATGCTGAAGGAGAGTGGGAGCACGCAGGAGCGGTCCAGCTCATGCACCAAGGACAAGCTGCCTGCCAAGAAGGCCAGTAAAATAAAGCATTCAGAGGTCGGCACGAAAGCTCCTGCCACCCGAAAGCAGGCTGCCATGGAGAGAAACAATAAGCTGGCTAGAAAAATGTCTTTGAAAGAGAAGAGAGCCCCAAAAAGGCAGCTGGAGAAGGTGCGGCTCCCCATGCGGAAGGGCAAGGAGAACACAAGTAGACGGGCGGTGCTGCCCCCCAGCCACGAGGAGCTGGCCAAGTCCCCAAAGCAGAAGCCCCTGGGGGAGTCCTCCACGCGGTCGCAGAAGATGGCCAACAAGAAGCCCAGTGGTGGGAAGACCCTGACGAGGTCCATGAAGAAGATGCAGGAGAGCAGCGGGTCGCAGGGCAAGAGGAAGCTGAGGGCAAAAGTGGACTGTTCGCACAGCAAACGCTCACGACTGGACCCAAAATAGCAAAGAACCGGTAGCCATGTACAAAACTGATGTATAGTAGTAACCCTTTACCATGCATTAACTAAAGCTGCTTTTATAAGCTGTAGCAAGCCTTTAAAAATCCGCAGTTAAAGGATAATGCCCGTGATTTTAGGCATCAGCAGATGTGTCTCGGACAGAGAAGAGGTCGGCCTGTCTGGCTCTGCTGTTCAGAAGGAAGTTTCTGCAGTTTGAACGTTCCTTGGGTTTTTTTTAAAACTTGGAACCAGGCAGTTTTAGTTAAAAGTACAGTGCCTTATTTATCACTTTAAAAATAAAAATAAGAAGCTCGTCTGTGTGATTTGGAGGCTTGCGTTTTATACTTGAGGCACAAGCACTTGTACTGTAGCAGAAAGAAAACCACCTTCGTGCACATGAAGTAGCTTTTGGCAGCCTTTGGGTGCACGCAACCATTTCCCTTTCCTTCAGAGTCCTCCTTCTGTCTGTCTTCTTAGTGGCATTTAAAGCAAAACCAAAACCATTTCCCATCAGTGAGGGAGAGAAAGGCAAATCTGTCCTTTGTCGGTTTGTTAGCAGCAGCTGCTGGTGTCCCATACTTTTACCTGCATAGAAGTATTAATTAGCTACTGGTGTGTGTACTGCTGATGGCTGCCTCGCTCCCCCATTGCACAGCCCGTGGGGTGGGGAGGTCCTGCTCAGGCGGAGGCGGCGGAGGAGATGCTGTGGGTATCAGGCTGCCGCGTGCACTGCTGCCGGGCGGGCGTGCGGGGCTGTATCCGTCTGTTTCTTGTTGGCTTCAGGGATGAATCGGTCCTGCCACGCCCTGTTTTTGGACAGACCTCCTTCTCCCGTTTTGCTGCCCTCGTGGTGATTTCTGTGGTCTCTGGTGGCAAAGCAGTTTCTGTAGTGCTTCGCTGGAGGTTGAACGTCTCCCTTTTTATGGGCTCGAGCTCCTTCTGATGTTGGTGTTCTGCAGAAGGGGAGCCCTGGCCCTTGCCCTGTGCTCTTGTGGACATCTTGCCTAGCACCCACCTAAGCCAGACTCTGCAGTTGGAATAGGGTTGGGATAAGGGACTGACTCAAGTTTATTTTTTACTGTAATTTGCATTTCGTCCTTTTACTAGCGAGGTGCGGTTGGTTTGTCCTTGCTTTTGTCTGGTGCCGTGGAGTCTGAAAGTGGCCAAGCCTCTGCCCCGTCCTGCACCACACCTTTGCAGGGCTCCTCTGCAAGTCTCTGCAGCACGTTTAAAAGCCAGCTGGGGGTCTGCAGCGGCAGAACAGAGTCAGGGTGCCTAGAAGGTGCTGTTAGAAGTGTACAGAACGCGTGGCTGTGCTGGCTCTGCCGGGCAGGGGTGCTCAGCGGCTGAGAAGGGACGGCTGCGGTCTGCGCTCGGGGAAAGGACCCTGCCCAGCCGTTGCATCTCCACAGCTTTGCTTTTGTGACGCTGCACAAAGTCTGTTTGCATGAATCCCAATGCAAGACTCCTCCCGTGCAGAAAGCCGCAATGCCTGAGAGGGCACCGTGCGGGCGCTGGGGTCACCCGACGGTTAACAGCTGCTTCTCGGCCCTTGCTCAGCTCCTTGTCCCTGCTCAAGGCTCTGGTGCAGGCCACACGTTCAAGGGATGCCTTCCCTGGGGGCAGAGGCTGGAGAGGGCTCGGCTGCAACAGGAATTGCTTTTCCTGGTTGGCATTGAACCCCAGATCCCAAAGCCCATGGACTGGAGGTGAAAAGCAGATAATCATCTTTAAATCTTTCATTTTACTCGTTTAGAGGATGAAACAAGGCATTTGAGATGTGCATGCCCTTCACAGAGCACCTCTGGCTCTCTTGCAGGTATTCCCTTCCCCCAGCACTGACGCACACGAGGCTGCGGCACATTTTTCTCTTACTATGAAATGGCTGATTTAAAAAAAAAAATCCTTTACCTTTCCTTTGACTCATGCTAGAATAAGTTAACTCTCTGAACAGCTAGGAAGTGATTAAATCTAGCCTGTCAGTCCCTGTACAGATTAATATGAAGTTATCTATTACTTTAATTTTTACCGCATACATTAAAGATGTCAAACATTCCATCAGAAAAGATTTAAAAGCATTTCAGGAGAGGCATGAGGCAGGAGGGCACTGGTGGCAGTTAAATGACTGATCTGTACCTTTCTTACAGGTTGTATTTCCCTCTTGGTTCTCCATCCGTACTTATGGTTGTCCTCTAACCTCCATCTGGGGCAGCCTCTCCGCAGGCACGGGGGCCTGGGATTTCCCCTCCTTCCCCTGGGCCAGGCATGCGTGTGAGCACCTCTCTCACCTCTGCTCCTCGCGCTGCAAACCCCTCTTTCCCCATCCTTCACCATCGCTCCTGAAGCACCTGCACTGGGCTATGTGTGGAGGGCCGTGCCGGGCACCACGCACCGAGCGCTCCTTGGGGCTTTCCCTCTCTCTTGCTCTCTGATTTTTAAGCTGCTGGTAAATGCAGGCTGCTCTGCCGTCCCATCTTCTGTGCTTCTAGGAGTGGGAACCTCATTAGGATAAAAACCTTGACAAAACAAGTGGAGAGAGGCTTTCTGGAGGGGGGGTGCTACTGCTCCAGCCTCCCGGCTGCCTTCCCGTGCCCTGGGGTTCTGCCAGCACCAGTTGGCTCAAGCATGGCAAGGGCAGGAGATGTCAAGCATCCCGCCAATGTGGGACTGGTGCGGGAGCAAAGCCGTGTCCAGGCGTCTGTCCCAGTTCAGTGCGTGCTGCTTGGTGCAGGCGGTGGTGGGACCAGCATGTTGAGCTTTCTGGCAGTGTCGCTGCCAGATATTGACTCTGGAGAGGAATGGCCAGGACCCATCACGGGGAGAAATCAGAGGTGCTAAAAGGAAAACCATATTCCTCCCATCCCTTTGAACTTCTGGTCTTGGTCTGTAGTCTCCTGTCATATTGCTGTGTTTTGGCTTGGTTGGATGGAGCTTTCCCACGCCGAAGGCAGGGAGTCGCAGGGGTCTGGGAGGCAGCAAGGTGGCCTTGGCCACACTGGGCAGTGTGCAGGCAACATGGCCTGAGGCCCAAAGCGCCTGCAGCTTGTCCCAGGCTCCGATCGCCGCCTTCCACCAGCAGCTCTGTCCCTCCCTGGGGGATGCCAGGGGCTTTCAGCAAGCCCTGGCTTTCCCACATTAGATTCGGCATGTCCTGTGCAAAAAGTAACACTTAGAAAATCTGTTCAAAGATCCTACTGACTTTTAACAGGAGCTGGGCTGTGCCTCGTAGCTGTAAATCTGAATTTTTGCTCTTTTTAATGAGGAAAGGTAGAGGGTGTGTTTTGTGTCAGGATGGGGCTGAAATGAGAGTTCTGGGCTGGGGTGTGGATTGTTATTCTTGCCTCCAGAAAGCAAATGAGGAGAAAGCAAATAATTCTGAGGTTTTTTTTCCAAAGAACACCATTTCTAAATACAATTGCCCCAGACTGCTGCCTGGGACCAGCCCAGGCCAGGCGTGTGCTGCATGTCCCTTTTAGGCGCCTGGTTCAGGTGGCAGATGGCAGAACAGCACCTTGGGCATCTGCAGGGACAGGGACAGGGAGCAGGGGCTTTGCGGGAGGTGCCGAGCCGAGCTGTCCGGGGGGGGTGTGAGATGGTCTGGGGTCTTGTCAGCAGGGACCCCCCCCGGCTCCCTTTTCCGCTGTCCTTGGGTCCAGTCCCTGGCACCGCAGCCTCTGCAGGACTGTCCCCAGCTGGGCACATAAACCCAGCTCAGAGCTGCTCTGCTCTCTGACTCCTCCTTTCCTCCCAACAATTCCCCCTGGTTTAAAAATTACAATTTTGAGGAAAACTGGAGTGATTTTTCCCTACATTGTGCCGTTTGTGAGGAGCTGGCAGGAGTGTTTCCTCCCGCAGCTGCTGGGCTGGGTGGTGGGTTTAGCTCACGCAGGTATTTTTTATGGAGAGCAGGCTTGTTTGCCCGGGGATGGGTAAGGTGAAGCCATCGCCTGCAGCTGAGTTATTGCAGCAGGCACTTGGGGCATGACCTCTGCAGCCCACCTCGAGGTGGGAATATTGGTGCTTTAGTACAAGTTTTCCGAATTTCAGATTCGTGCAATCCTGTGGGTTACCCCAGGGGAGGGTGCCCCAGGGGTGAGGTAGGCCAGGGTGGTCATCATCTCTAGAAAAGCGTTAAGGCGTTCTGCTCTGAGGAGACCCCCCCAGCTCCTTGCCAGGCTCCTTTCCTTGGTGTCACTGCTCTGGGAGGTGCCTGGCCCCTCTGCCTCTCCCGTGTGCATTCTCCACTTGACACCAGTGGTAGCTGCCAGGTCTTGCAGACTACAAAGCCTGCTTTTCATGTGCTTCACGCTTGCTTTTGTGAGTGCTTTATTTTGGGGCAGGAAAGAGGAATGCTGTAATTTACTAGAAAATTAAATTTCAGTTTAATTTGCTAGCAAATTAAAGGGTCTGCATGTGAGCTGACTGCCTGTCAGAGTGGCATTGCCTGGCTAGCTCCATTTTCTTTATCAGTACTGAGATGATTGAATTTTTTCTCCTGTTTTCCCAATCAGTCCTCATGTTGCGTTACTGTCTTCCCAGTTTACTCCTCAATTTCCTCCCTCCACACAGCCACATTTCAGCTAGAACAGTGCAGAAGAGACACAAAAATAAGTAGAGGTAATACCGTATATATAACCTGTTGATCTTCATTGATGACTTGGGACAGGCCCTACTCGTTTCTCTTCGTCCTGCAGCGAGGCAGCAGTGAGGTGTGCCGCTGAGGCACAGCCCCTGCTTTAGAGCAGCCTGTTTCCCATAAATGCAGCTTCTACGCAATGCAAGGGATGCACAGGGAGCTGCAGACGATCTTAATGAATGGAAGGAAATAAGCGACACGATTTATCGCCTTATTCCACACCGGCACCGAGTGCATTTCTGTTTGCGACAGTGCCAAGCTGCCCACTGGCACTACCACAGTGCCATCCTCAGCTCCGCAGCCTCATTGCACTCCTCCTCCTCTGGGGCACCCCGCAGCTCCCTGCTCTGTGTCCTCAGCTCCAGATTTCAGCACGAGTGCTGTGTCCTGCAAAACAGACCTCTTTCGGTTACTTTGGCTTTCCTCGCTGGCCACTTTCTCATCCTATTCTTGAAACTGGCCTCCATCCCAGCTCTCCGGTCCGTACCAGGAGCAGCACCTTAGCTCTGCACCTCCTCAGATGCCCCTACTGTCCCTTTGCTGCCAGCCCCTCCTCTCTCATTTACATGGTTACCTTTTCCTCTCTCACCTTCTCATCGGCAGCTCTGGGTCTTCACACTTCATGTGGTCAGGAACCATCCGTCTTACCTAACCTCCCGGAGGGGCTGGGTTTGCCGAGCTCAGGGTCAAAATTTATCTGTCGGGGGTTGAGGGCTGCAGCAAGTGCAGTTTGAGCCCAGGATGGCTCTTTCTATCTGTAGCTGTTAGGCTCTTGTCTAGCAACTCTAGCCCTGGAATGGATTTCTCTGCTGACAGGGTGTGTGCAGTATATCCAAGGTGTGCATGTGTTTATATTCATCACTAATTCATCACTAATGAGGTCCTGCTTGCTCATGTTTGCTGTCTGCAGTGGTGTTTCTGTGTCCAACTGCCAACATGTCAGTGTGACACATTTGCAGCAAACCTTCTCCAAAGCGCTGGCTAGCTGGGATGGATGCTTTCAGCAAGCTTTCTGTCACGTTGCTGGTCATTGTCCATGAGCTGGGAGAGTGGAATGAACTTGTCCCCACTGCTCTCCTTGTACCCGTCCCTTCCATGCCAGGGGGAGCCATGTGGCACTGGACTGAGCGGGCTGGCAGGCTGCTGAGCTGCTTTTTGCTGGTATGTGGATGGGCAAAGCTGCAGCCCAGCTCGCATCCCAGCCGCTCTCACGGCATGTCTGGAAATGCCGGTGTTTCCAAAAGCTCTGCCAGCCCCTACTAACCTTCCAGGAAACAGAGGCACAATCTCAGAAGGACACAGATGTACTGCTGCCCTGTTTTTAAGGCTTGATGATGGACAGTTTCTCTCTCCAGCTTGTATTCTTTCAGCCTGACAACTGCATTTCCAGTTGAAGGCAACTGGGAAAGCTGTGGTTCCCAGCCTCCCGTAGGCATGGGCAGTGCCTGGGGCAGCAGGGAGGTGCAGGCTGCCGTCCGGCTCGGGCTCTTGCCTTTCCACCACTGGCGGTTGTGCTGGGGGAAGAGGGCTGAGCCCCAGCCAAGGTGTCCTCCGGTCTGTATCCTCAGGCTGGATGCCTGGACAGCCCAGGAGCGAGGCAGGGGAATGCTCCCCCCTGCCAGGGAACGTCACTGCAGCTTTTCTTGTAGCGATAGGTTTTTTGAGCAAACCACGAGGCTACAATGTCCCCGCGTCGCGCACGTCCCCCCTCCCCGTGTGTCATAGCATCCATTCGGCCTATCCTTTAGCTTGGTGGTTGTGAAATGAATCCATCTGTTCTAAGATGTTCTCAGGAGTTCTTGTTTGTATTAAGCTCACCCCTAGGCTTAGCAGAAATCACGGTCCCCATCCTTCCTCCTCCCCTCCCCATGGACAAGCCCTCTGTTTCACGAGCACTTCCACCCCCTCCCCGAAGGGCGGCAGTGGGGGCAGCTGGTGGTTTCGATTCAGGGCACGTTGGCAGCTTGGGGGCAGCCGGAGGAGCTAGGATGCAGCCGGCCGGCATTTGCGGCATGGATCCGGAGGCCAGGTGGTCCCTCGGGCTGCGTCGCTAACCAATGTTTTCTAAGTCTGTTTGTAAGAGTACCTAATTTTAAAATGAAATGTGAATATATATTATGTGTAGGTGCCATGTAAGATAGTGTTGTGCTAGGCGGCAGGATGCTAACCTACTTTTTAAGCTTTTTTGGGGCAGGAAAAAGCATTTTTCTCTCACTTCATGCTCACAGATCTAATATTGTAAATAGTTTTTTTTTTTAATATTTATTTCATGGGCTTTCCACAGGTTCTTGTTCTGACTGGTGTGTTGGTTGGTGGGGCTGTACCGCCCAGTGTGCCGCAACCAAAGGGCTGGCTATTGCGTGGGGGACGGGATGGGATGGGATGGGATGGGATGGGATGGGATGGGATGGGGT
>VFFE01004756.1:99628-136477 GCA_008921705.1 Burhinus oedicnemus
TGGGATGGGGAGGGTGGTGGTGGTGTTTGGTTTGGGGTTTTTTATGTCAGATCAAAGTTGAAGCATTAACTCTTTCTCTTCATCTCATTTTGATGATGTCAGACCTGGTCAATGGCCATGGTCCCGGGGGAGCTCCCATGGCCGGCTGGGATGGCCGTTCCCCAGGGCGGGGGGCACTGCAAGCAATAAGATGTGTAGTAATAATGTCTGCTTCAATGGCAGGGGCTCTCGGAACTCAGGGCCGGGTTTGAATAATCCTGCTCCCAGCAGGAGCTCGGTCCAGTGTGGGGTGCAGGGGGTGTCTCTTGGCCTGGGGATGCCCAAGGAGGCATCCCCAGGGATGCGGGAGGTGGGGCCTGCCGTCACCCCCAGGGAACTCCCCCATAATGGCTGGGAAAGGGTAGGTAGTTACCGATAGCAAACTTCCACTAGTGAATTACTGCAGAGCAGCTGCCTTTGGGGCTCCTGCACTTTCTGCAGGTATGGGTGACCCAAGGGAGCGCACTGCTGTCACCCTTAGAATCCCAGTGCTGGCTCCAGAAGGTCGTTTGCTTATTTGCTTGCCATTCTGCAATTTTTATTCTCCTTCTAGGGGGTTTGAGGTCATTTGGTGTTTTTTTCCTAAGTGTGTTTGTATTTTTCTTCTTTTTTTTTTTAACCTATTTTTGCCTGGAAGTGTTTGCTGGCTGTGCCCCCCACCCCAGCTGTCTGTGTGGGGCAGCGTCTGCAGCATCATTGCTACTTCTATGGTGATGGGTCCCGACTTTGGAGGGTGGAGCAGGGAGTGCTGCCGGGTCCCGGCCTTGCAGGACCCCTCACCAGCCCACGCTTCCTTTGCCCTTGGAACAGGTGTGTAGAAAAAAAAAAAAAGAAAAGGAGAAAAAGGCAACAACAACACAGCAATTTTTTTTTCTTAAGATGCTCAGCATTTAAATATTATCTCCACCCTAATGGCAAATGTTTTTCCTTCATCTGTGTCTGCTTCCCTGGGAGAGTTTTGTTTCTCTGTTTGTTTCTATATGAATTTTAGACACTGAGCTGAGAAGTCCTCCTGTCCGGTACTGTATGTTTGAGCCTAAGCAATGTGAACTGTACAGACCAGCGGTGGGAAATGGGAGCCGGTGATTGTGCCTGGGAGAGCCGTGGCTTGGGACGGCATTCCTGGTTGCTCTGGGTAGTGGGAAGTACTGTGTCGCGAGTTGGGAAAATGAACTGTCTGCTGTGAATTCTCGGTTGGAAATGTGGAGAGGGGTTTCCATTAGATAATGTTTACATACCTCACCTGACGAACCTTTGAAAGTGTATATATAAAAAAAATAAAATAAAATTATATTAAGTTGCTTTAAATCAATATGTATAGCTATAAGAGCTGGGTCATTTGAACTTTGACTATGTATCGACTCTAAATGTTGACATTTTGTGAACTCTGTGCTCCTGTCTTTTATTTCATCCTAGCCTATGGAAGAGGTTGTGTTCTTGTTCCAGGTAAAAGGTCCCTGACTCAGACCTGAACTCCTCAAGGATTCCCACCACCTTGTTTTCTTTTCTTCCTCCACTGTCGATATTCACCCTATGAGCTTTCTAAAGGTCCGTATTTTATTGCAGCTTATTAAACGTTTCTTTGATATCAACGTTTGTTTGGTGTGATAACTGGGGAAGGGCAAAGGTGAGTGAGTGCACGAGGTGGGGGCAGCAGGTTGGCACCCTCCAGATGAGACACACCTCCCCCTCTGGAAGGGGGGATATAAATGCCTGGGTGGGATTTGAGTGTTCCCACACTGGTGTCTGAGCTGGTGGTACAGCTCTCTGCAGTAGATTTGTATTTGTGGCACAAACAGTGGAACCCCTCGGTGCTCCCAGGGACTCCTGCCCAGGCCCCCTCTCCCCTTCCCAAAGAGTTACAGATGCCCAATTCCCCCGGTAGCCGCTCCATCAACGCAGCAGGCCCTGGGCCCTTTGGCTTCTCATGCTGCCCCATGCCCGACCCAGGCAGCGATGGCTCCTTTTGCCAGGTGTTGTAGGGGTAACACTGGTTCTTCCCGGTGACAAGCCCTCAGCCCGGGGCTGCATGTCCTGGCACCATGTGGGTGATGCTCTGGCCAGAAGAGGTGGCCAGGGCTGCTCCAGGAGCAGCAAATCATCACCCATCTCCCCAGCCTGTGCCACCTCCTCATACGCCCAGCGGCTCCTGAGCACCAGCTGCCCACCTTCTCCCCTCCAGGAAAGAAGAGGCCAAGCCTCTGAATGAATAAATGTCATGTTCACATGGAAGACAACATAGACAATACCAAACATCTCCTAAAACAATACAGCCTCTGCCAGCGGAAGGATGCTCAGCGCCTCCCTCGCCAGCCTAGTACAAACCAGCGTCTTCAACAGTGACACACACAAACCCCACAGGCCAAACAAAGCCACCGTCATTTTCCTGCCCGGTAGCATCTGTAAACAAAAAGAAAACATCATTTGTTGACCCCGAACATATAAAAATACTATAACAAAATGAAATACAAATATATATTAGAATCTGTAAGTATTCTGTATAAAGAGATACTTTAGCGGTTAGCTTACAGCAAGAACAGAAACACAACACAACCGAGCCCCAACCGGGCCACAGGCAAAACGAGATG
Source organism: Burhinus oedicnemus (assembly GCA_008921705.1). Taxonomy (NCBI): domain Eukaryota; kingdom Metazoa; phylum Chordata; class Aves; order Charadriiformes; family Burhinidae; genus Burhinus; species Burhinus oedicnemus. Next base: position 102,256 of record VFFE01004756.1, read on the forward strand.
TGTCCCGTCTCCTCTGTGCAGCAGAGGGGGCTACCGTGGAGAGGGTGTTTGTGGCAGAAACGTATCCCCGTGGTCCTGGATGCCGGTGGTGAGCAGGGATGGTGATGGCACCCATGGAGCCAGATGCACCCGGTGGAGATGCCTGGAGCCTGGCTGCAGCTGGTGACCTGAAGCCTATGTGCTGGAGTGGTGCCATGGACAGACCTAGGGCTGCAGCCCTGGGATGAGTTTGTCCACCGAGGTGATGTGGTGACGCACCATCCAGCTGCATGCAGTGTCCCACGTCAGGGCCCCACCATCCTTGGCCCCCATGGGTGTAGAAGCAATGCTGCTGCAGAGGTCAGGTGCATGCAGTACCCCGGCACAGGGTCCCCATGCTGCCCCTGCCCCCACACCAGCCCAGCCTGTCCCCCGGCACTGTGAGCTTTGGGGAGGTGCTGCCCAGGCAGTCCAGGAGCTGGTGGGACCTGCCATGGCAGCAGTGTCAGCTCCAGGTTCGCAGGCTTGGGCATCTTCAGTTTCTTCAACCAGCCCCGGCACCCACAAGGCTGAAGCCTGATGATGGGCATGGCAAACCCCCACCCTGGCTGTCTGTCCCAGCAGCCTCCTGCCCCAACTCGCTGGGCCAGTGGGACATGGGGCACCTCTGCCCAGCTGTAGACCCCCCCCCGGGGTGGAGCCTGGAGGAAAGGGGTTCCCAGCCCACATGGCTCCCACCTCTGAGCAGAGCCACCTAGCTGGGCTGGGGGGATTTGGGGTCCCCTCCGCTTTAATGGCACAGTGCTGGCCCCCCATGGCATGGGGCAGGGCTGGCACTGGGATGCCCACAGATGTCTGTGCCCCGCTGCCCGTGACCCACTCAGTGTGCCTGGGACTGCCCTGGTCTTGCTCCATCCAGCATGGCCCTGATGCCACCACACTGGACTGGAGCCGTGCCCCACGCACCCCAGAGCCCAGCCAGCAAGCACAGCCCGGGGCTGCCACCAGCGGGGTCAGGCTGTGACTGTGGAGTTGGTGACATTATTTGGGGTGCTCTGGGGTCCAGCACCCCAGCCATGGCACTGGAGAGCTGCTCGCTGCAGCTGCCACTGGGGCAATGGCAGGTCCTCAGTAGGGAGGTCAGGGCTGCTGGAGGAGAGGACATGGAGCTGGGCTCTGGGACCACAGGATGCCGGCTACACTGCGCAGCCCTCTGCCAGCCCCAGCTTGCCATGACCCACGAGGGTCTGCCACATCAGGACCCTCTGCTCCAGTCCCAGGTGACAGAGAAGCCCCTGACTCACCCAGCTGGACACGAGGGACGGGGCTGCTGGGGAGGGGACACGCAGGAGGACACAGGCGCTGCCTTCTGGGGCTGCAGGGCTGCACCGGTGGGAAGTCAGAGCGGCGCAGGGAGCAGCCGAGCAGAGCGCCCACCCTGTATCCAAACATCTGTGTAGCTGCAGTTCTTAAAAAATTCTCTATCTACACATTTGCTTTGTTTGTTGTTTTGTTTGTTTTTTTTTTCTTTTCTTTTTTTTTTTCCCAACCCTCTAGATGCAACAGCTCTACCCTCCGCTGGGCTCCTCCAATGCAGCTGCGGTTTGGGCACACCCGGACAGTGGCACAGCGGCCGCAGGGCAAAGCGAGGTCCTTGGCTCCAGGGCAGGCTCCCCACCGGCCCCCCGGCTCTCCGGGGCCAGTGGCCGCTCACAGGCACTGGCTGCAGCCACACTTGCTGGGCTTCTCCACCTCCTCCACGAAAGTCGCGCCATTGCTGCACTCAAAGGCGTATTTCCTGCGCCGGAGCCGCAGCCCAGTGCAGCAGCCAACGCCAGGGCCGCCGCAGGATCCCCGGCACTCCACCCAGGCCACCGGCCGCGTTGTCTGGCAGATGGCGTAGCCCCGCTGCACCTGGTGGTAGTCCCGCACCGGCTCCCCGTGGCACTCTGGCTCTGTGGGACAGCGATCCTCAGCCCACCATCCCGGTGTGGGGTTGCCCTCCTCGGGCACCCACCTCCCCAGCACCTACCTTGGTCACAGAGGACTCCGGCATAGCCACTGTGGCACTCGCAGGCAGGCTGGCCACCTGGGGTGAGGCGGCAGTGGCCATGGACGCAGGGCCGGCGCCGGCAGGGGTCAGGTGGCTCAGTGGGCTGGTTGCAGAGGGCGCCCTGGTAGCCCTGGTGGCACTGGCAGCTGTAGGAGAGGGCATCGAGGGGCAGGCACAGCCCATGCACACACCTGCGGGCACCCAGCACCGTCAGGCACTCACCGGCACGGCGCGGCAACAGCCCACCAGCACCAGCATGGCACCAGCACCACCACAGTATTGCACTGGGACCAGTATGGCACTACCACAGCACAGCATTGGTATGGCACAGTCATCGTGGCATGGCATGGCCACAGCACTGGCGTGGCTCTGGCACAGCACCACCGGCACCATACAGCCCTGGTACGACTTGATGGTAGTGGCACAGCATGGCACTGCCACAGCACAGCACCATCTGCACAGCACCACCACGGCACAGCACTGCCATGGCACGGCACCATCAGCTTCACCCAGTCCCGGGAAGGGTGGTGGACAGCCAATGGGAGGGGTGGGCAGGGCAGGCAGTGAGCAGGGACAGCCAATGGGAAGGGCAAGGATGAGAGGGGTGGCCAGTGAGGGGCAGTCAATGACAAGGCAGCCAATGAGGAAGGGGCAGTCAATGAGCCAATAGGGTGAAGCAGTTGTGATGAGGCACCAATGAAGAAGGGGCAGCTAATGAGCCAATAGGGTGGAGCAGTTGTGGAGGGGCAGCCAATGAGGTGAGGCAGCCAATGAGGAAAGGGCAGCCAATGAGTCAATGGAGTAGGGCAGTTGTGGTGGGACAGCCAATGAGGTGGGTTGGCCAAAGACCCAATGGGGCAGGTGGGTCACTGTGGGGCAGCCAAGGGGCAATGCTGTTGCTTCAGGACAGCCAATGGGGCAGATGGGTCACTGCAGGGCAGCCAACAGGGGCAAGGCCATTGCTGCAGGGCAGCCAATGGGGAAGGGGCACTCACTTGTGCCCCTGGCAGGGGCCGCCGCGGGGCTGGTCGCAGTGGGGCCCGTCCCAACCGGGCTCGCAGTGGCAGACAGGGCCCTGGGCACCAGCGGGCTGGCAGATGCCATGCAGGCAGTAGAGTTTGCGGCAGGGCTCGCAGCCCGGCACCACCCCCGGCGTCATCCGCGTCTTGGTGAAGTCCTGCAGCTCGTTGTTGATGTAGAGGTTGCGGATGCACCCATGGAAGCTGGTGCCATTGAGGAGCTGCCAGAGGCGGAAGGCGGCCGAGTTGACATCCACGGGCATCCCTAGAGAGAGCAGGACCATCAGCGTGCCTGGTTGCCTCCTGTGCCCCCTGTCGTCCCCCCCGGGTCCCATCCTACCTCCCACGTAGAGAGGGGCCTCACTGTTCAGCGTATAGTGCTTGCCCGAGTTGTCCATGGTCATGGGGCTGCCACCGTCGATGGAGAGGTTCACCATCTGATCGAAGGTCACCAGCTCCACGGTGTGGAACTGCCCGTCGTTGATGGTCTCGGCGCTGGTGGGAAGAGCTGGGTCACCGGGGACCCCTCAAGCCCATGCAATGGGGGTGGTGGTCCCCAGCAAGCAAGGAAGGGAAGGCAGGTACCTGTAGATGGCCGAGCTGGGGTGGGTGCCAGGGTCATAGCTCACCCTGACGTGGCCCTGGTACAGCTCCACGGCCATGTGGTCACTGTCACCATTGTACAGCAGGATGCCGTTGCCTTCAGCTGTGGAGACCTGGCAGGGGGAGAGGTGGGAGCCCACATCCCCGGGGCAGCACCCCCAGTGCCACCCACCCCCGATGCCTCTGTGTCCCCCCAGCCCTCACCTGCAGGGTGATGTTGGCCCTGGGCCAGTCCTGCAGGTCGGTGAACTGCAAGTATGTGTCGCGGTCCACAAAGTTGACACTCAGCAGCTTCTCGCACTTGGGGCCACCAAAGCCGGGCAGGCACTGGCAGAGGGCGCGGGCGCCCCGCTCCACACACGGGGCCCCGTTCTGGCACTCGGCTCGCTCGCAGAGGCCGGGCTGGCCGGCGGTGTGGGGTGGCATCTCACAGAGCTGGCCACTGCAGGGCCGAGGGCGCTGCTGGACACGGGGCTGGGAAAGCGCCCCACCCACTGCCCACCACCCTATGGAGCTCTGACAGCATACCCCTGTTTTGGGGTCCCCAGGGAGGCTCTCCAGCCAGCAGCACCAGCGGGATGCCTGGATGCTGAGCCCTGCCCTGGGGTCTCTCCCCTGGGACACTGGCTCCCCCCAGCCTCCATCCCACATCCCCAGCCCTACTCCCTCCTCTTGCACTGGGGTGGATGGATGCATGGATGGACAGATGTGGTAGCCAGGCCTGGTCCCTCCTGCATGGTGATATTTAACCATCTCCATATCTCCAGTGCCCCCTGTCTCCCCGGTGGTACCTGTAGCCCTCGGTGCAGAGGCAGGAGTAGCCGTTCACCTCATCCAGGCAGCGAGCGTTATTCTGGCACCGATGGTCCTGGCAGTCGTCAAAGTCCTCGCTGCAGTTGCTCCCCACATAGCCAGGCACACACTCACACCTGGGGCAGGTGGGGGGATTCATGGCCACCCCTTCCTTTCTTGCCTGTTTGTCCCAGTTTTCCCCTTCCCGTGCCCCCTAGCCAGCCCACAAGCTGCAGCACCCCAAAAGCAAATCTCCCCCACCAGGCAGCTGGGAGAAAGCTGTTTGGGGAGGGGGGGCTCACCTGGGCCCCTGGCTGGTGGAGACACAGGTGGAGCCGTGCTGGCACGGGCTGAGCTCGGCCGAACAGAAATCTGGCGGCTGCTCGCAGAAATCCCCTGCAGGGCAGAAGAGGGGGTGCCAGGGGGTGCCCAGCAGCACCAGGACTGGAGGGGCAGCCCTGAGCCCGTGGGCTCAGCTCACGGCAGGGAGCCATCAAGCCCGCAGCTCGCACTGCCACGGGTGCAGGACTCTGCTCTGCCGAAGGCAGCTCTCACCCCAGCCAGGCAGCGAAGGCATGCCAGGGCATGGGGGCTCAGCTGGGCATACCCAAACTCGAGGGCCAGAGGAGCCCAGAGGCCACAGTGATGGGCACTGCAACAGCAGGCAGAGAAGCTATTAGCCCTCATCCATGTGAAAGGAGAAGCACTGGGCACATCCCTCTGGCAGGGCTGCGAGGTTTGGGACTGGCCAGCCCTCGCTGCGGGTACCTGTGTAGTGGGCAGGGCACAGGCAGGTGTAGTTGGTGGCGCCGGGCACGCAGGAGCCCCCGTTCTCGCAGCTGTGCTCCTTGCAGGGGTCGCTGGTGGCATGGCAGCTGGGGCCCTCAAAGCCCACCGGGCACAGGCACCTGCCGCAGGGCATGGGCCAGCGTCAGGGGCAGGAAATGGAGCATTTTGGGGTGGTTCCCCCGAAAACGCCAGCACAAGATCTTGGCCACGGAGCATGCATGCCAAGAGGCTCCAGGGAGTGGGGTTCGGCGCTCCCCTGCCGAACACTGGCCGCAGGGAGGGTGGCAGCATGCAGCCCCACACGGAGCACACGGTGAGGATGCTGAGTTGCCACGACAACGGGCTGAGAGGCCACTCAGTGCAGAGGGCCGGGCAGCTGCGCAGCCCACCTCCTCGCCCCCGGCCTGCCATCTATTTTCAGCCGCTAATTGCACCTCAGTTCCTAGAACGGCCTGAAGCGTTCAGGGTAGCGAGGGTTGCGTGGGGGCAAGGCAGCCCTGCAGGGAGCAGCAGCGACCCCATGGCCTCATCCTGCCCCATCCAACAGTCAGCCCTTCCGCAGCAGCCGGATCCCAGCCCTAAATCCCACTGCTCTCTGCCTCCCCACACCTCCCATGGTGGCAGGACCCCCTGTCCCCCCATGCCCTCAGCCCAGGAGCCTGTAGGGCTGAGGGGCTTGGCGAAGTGGAGCCAGTGCTCAGCCCTGCTGGTGCTGTGCTGGCAGGAGGCGCAGGCAGGGTTGCAGAGAGCTGGCAGCAGGGGCTGGAGCTGCCAGGTAAATGCAATATCCCAGCTACATGCCCCAGGGAGCACACAGGAGGGGAAAGAAGCACTAGACTTTATCTCTGGGATGCCGGGGCTCCTCGCCGCTGCCCAAACACCCATCTTTTGTGGGTTCCCATCCAGCACTCACCTGAACCCGGCCCCTTCCCCCTCCTGGGGCTGGCAGGTCCCCCCGTTGGCACAGGGGTTGGATGAACAGCCGCTGAGTGCCACTTCGCAGTCCCTGCCCTGGGGAAAGAAAGAGGGAGAGGTGGAAGCGAGAAGGGTGCCAGAGCACCATGTCCCGCTCCCCCTGCCCTGTCCCACTCGGCAGGGCACTGCGGTGTGCAGGGAGGGGGGGATGGTCCTGCAGGCAGGAACCCTGGGGGCACGGCAGAGCTCCCACGCTGCCCCCTTCCCCTCTGCAGGGATGGGTCCCCCCACGCTGGGTACCCCCAGGACCAGCATACCTTGTAGCCACTGGGGCAGGCACAGCGGTAGAAGCCGAGGGGGTCATTGTGGCAAGTGCCCTGGTTCTGGCAGGGGCTGGAGAGGCAGGGGTTGCACTTGGCCTGGACACTCAGGGCAGGTGGGCCTGCAGGACAGGAGGTGTGGAGATGACCGTCAGTGTGGGGAGTGATGGAGAGGCATCCATTTGTGGGCACTGACATGGGGGGCACAGCCCCAGCTGCGGCTGGGAGGAGAGCCTGCCCTGCCAAGGCACTGTGCACCAGACAATGGGACAGCCACGTGCTTGGATGTGCCACCAGCCAGGTAAGGGGACAGAAGCTGCCCGGTCCCCCTCCTCCACAAGGCAGCTCAACAGATGAAATGGTAGCGTCCCCCAGACTCATGGAACGTTGCTCTGACATGCACGGGGCAGGAGGCAGCTGGGCTCCCCTTCACGCCTGCTGCCCTGCCTGAAGAGGGCAGGGATGGACAGACGGACAGCGCGGGCACCTCTCACCTTGGCACTCGAACTTCTTCGCAGGGGTGGTGAGCAGCAGCTTGCCTTCCATGTCGGGGGGCCCAGCACAGCGGGCGATGCCTGGCTCCTTGTACCCCGTCTTGACCCAGCTGGACAGCCAGCGCAGGTTGCAGCTGCAGTACAGGGGGTTGGCCCCAATGGCTCTGCGGGGGGAGGAAGGGCAAAACTGCACCCGCTGCCCCACGGAGGGAACCGGGCTTGGAGACCTTGGGACTGGACACAACTCTCACTTGGTTGGGCTGCCATGTGATGGGGGGACCCAGTGCTCCTCCATTTCTGGACCTACCAGAGGTGCTGCCCACGGTGAGAGGACTGGGGCACACAGCCTCACACCACTGCCCAGTTAGACCACCCTGCTGCCAGCCCCACGGCCCACACAGTGCCCTGTGGCTTCCTGCTGGGGCTCTCCTCTGCTGCCCGCACAGAAATCCTCAGGAGTCCCTCTCCAGCACTCCAGCAAAGCTGCCTGGGCCCAGCACAAACCGGGCAAAGCACCATGCGGCTGTGTAGAAACAACAGGACCATTGGACAGGAGCTGCAGGGCCAGCCCGGGCTCTGCCACACAAGCCTGCAGGGCAGGGACACGGGAGCAGGTCACAGCTGGAGCTCGTGGGGACAGCATCAGGGGAGAGCAAGGAACTGCTCTGAGAGGAGGAGGAGGGAGGGTTGCTCTGCTCCATGGCAGAGCAGGGCAGGGAGCAGCAGGTGATGCGGGAGGCTGAGGGGCCGGATGCCTCTTTGCATCCTCCTTCGCTGCAAAGGTCAGCGGTGACAGAGGGCCAGCGCAACCCACACCTGTGATGAAGGAAGGAGACGGCAGCCCCGAAGACAGGCAGTAGGGACAGCAGATCCGCTGGGGCTGACAAACCTGGTCTTACAGCACCGACAGCGCCGGCTGGTGACACAGCTCAGCCCTGCGGGAACCGGCAGCGCTGGCTGGCAGTGGCAAAGGAAGCACAGCGCTTCGGCAGAGGAAATCGGTAAAGAGCCAGGGAAGACCAGACCGAGCAGTGCTGCTCCCAAAAAACACAGGGAGGCCAGGACTGGAAATCAAGATACTCTCCGCAGGCTGGAGGAACAGCCTTAGACCCCCAGGATGCCACGAGCAGGACCGGCCACCGGGAGGCGGGTGGGGACAACTTAGCAGGGACAGGGAGGGGACTGAAAAGTCACCGTGAGCAAAGCTGAATCCCCACCCCTGGCGGTGGGTACAGAGCTGTGCTCCTGGGGTACAGGTTCTCTCAAAGAGGAGCTGAAACATCGGCACTGGCAGGAGGATGGTTGATGACAGATTTGGGGGGGCTGCTGGAGGGAATTGCCCTGGCAAGAGGCTAATGACACACTGGCATGGGTCAGAGCAGCCCCCACCAACCTCCAGCCATGCCAGCACCTTGCATGGCTTGACCTGCATCTTAGGGGACCCTGGGTGGGGGGTACCCCACATCACCTCCAGCAAGGACCATAGGGCCAACCCAGAAGCACTGGGAGGCTCAGAACTGGGGGGTGAGCAAGGGGAGGGCAGGCATGGCAATGCCCCACAAAGGCTGCTCCGGAGGCAAGGCAGCTCAGCCCCCAGAGAAGCTGGGCTCAACCCTGTGGTTTTTAAAAGTCTCCCAAGCCTGCATCCAGCCCTGTGCCTTGCAGAGTGGGAGATACTCACAGGTGGGACAGGGAGGTGACGTCTGCAAAGATGCCCTCAGGGAGGCTGGAGATGTCATTGCCATGGAGAGACCTGCAGAGAACAGAAGGTCCTGCAATTCCCATGGCTCCAGGGTGGGCAGCAAGGACCACGGCCAGCTGGGTTGCCCCAACCCCACGGGTCCCGGTGTGGGTGGCAGAGCTGGATCCCACCACACTGTCACTGTTGCAAAAGCACCATCTGCTCCGAGAGGCTGATGCATCTTGCTCCTCCTGCAGCCCGTACCCTGCCCGCCTGCCTGCACCCAGCTCCAAGCGGGCACAGGGGACACGGGAACACAGGCAGCAGCAGAGAAGGGGCCAAGCGGGGCTGTGAGCAGGGTTAGGGACAGGTACTTACAGCAGCCGGAGGGAGCGGAGGCCCTCAAAGGCAAGCGGAGGGATGCACTGCAGGGAGTTGTAGCTGAGGATCCTGCGCAAGGGAAGGAGGAGGCAACACAGTGCCGGAGGCACTGCTGTGGGCATCGCCGCACGCTCCCTGCCCATCACCCCCTGACACCCCCCACACCAGCTCCAGCTCAAACCACAGCTTCACCCAGGTGGAGGGGAGAGACCCTGGTGTCCCCAGCACCCCTCGTCTTCGGGGTCCCCTGGGAACAACATCGCAGGGACCGCACTTACAGGGTGGTGAGCTGGCTCATGTTGGTGAAGGAGGAGTTGCTCAGGGAGCTGATCTTGTTGTTGCTCAGATCACTGGAAAACAGAAACCCCAGGGGCTGGAGCCAGCTGGGCCCCATCTCCCCTCACTGCTCCCCCACCTGCTCAGCTACAATAGGGTGCAAACAGCAGCACGGCACAGCCTCCAAGGGAGCAGCAGGGCTGTCACACAGGGTGACGCCAGTGATGCCACTGTAACCCCTCTGCCCCATGCCCAGCCCCAGCAGAGGCTGTGAGCACCCGGGAGCTGAGCATCACTGCCAGCCAGCTGTGTCCCGGTGCAGAGGAGGGACACAGAGGGCTGTCAGGGGTCCCTGCCACTGCCAGGCCCCTCCTCAGGATCACGCACCACCGGCACAGCCTCTGTCCTTGCCCACAGGTCCCAGCAGAGGAACCGGCTGCGTGGGCTCCTGCTCCTGGCTACTTACACAAGCTGCAGGTACTTGAAGGTGGAGAGCTGCCCTGGGACCTGAGTGAATTGATTTCCATCCAGGTAGCTGCAAGAAAGAATGAAAGCACCTTGAAGTGGTGAAGAAGCAGGAGGTCCCTCTCTCCACCCTCCCATTTCTCCTGTGCAGACAACCCTATGGACTTTGGGCTGTGAGGAGCATCTCCAGCATCACCTCCCTCCCAGCACTCAGGTCCTGCATGGCTCTCGGGGAACCCCTGGGCTGGCAGGGGAGCCAGCATGTGAGCGCATTAGCACACCCAGGGGCTCTGCGTGCGGGTCCCTGGGGGCAGTCTCCCAGCTGCCTGCGTGTGCGAGCGCAGCCAGCCATGTGCTGCATTTACACATCTGATGTGAGCGTGGGCGGCCGTAACTGTTCCCTAGGAATGTGTGAGAGAGAGCGGAGGATGCAGAGAGAGGAGGGGTGTGCGAGACAGCGCAGGGGTGTGAGGGGGTGGTATGCATATGTATGTGCACAACCAGTGCCTACACGCCCTACACAGGACTTGCTGCTGTCCCCCACCCCAGACAGGTGCAGAGCCGCTTTCGCAGCGATGGCCATCATGGTGCCCCACACACCCAGACCTGGCACGGCTGCTTGGGTATCTCCCTGACACCCACGGTGACGGGGGGCTGACCCCAGGCAAACTACATCCTGTTGCCCATGTGCTTGGAGCTGGGGCTGCTAAGACCATCCCCGCAGCCATGGTGGGAGGTGATGGCAGAGAGGGGCCGAGGAGCTGGCAGAGGCAGGGTGGCCCCATCCCTGTCGCTGATGGCAGGCTGCTGGGGACCGCAGAGCTCTGGGCTGCACGGCTGCGTGGAGACGGCAGCTGCAGGGGGTGGCTGTCCCATGCTGTCCCTTCCCAAGGGCCAAAGAGTAGGGATACAGCTGCTGCAACAACACCCCTTGCACATCACCCTTGGTAGCCCTGGGTTGGCAGAGAGGCTCTCGCTGAGCCCTCACTCAGGGGTTGGGGCTGGACAAGGTCCCTTGGCTGGGTGAGGGTCCTGCTCCCACTACCCAGCCAAGATGAGAGTGCATCTCTGCCCCAGCCCCAGCAACCCCACAGCAGAGACCTCCTGCCCAGAGCCATGAACTTGCTGGAAATCAGGCAGATGAGCCTGGGCACCCGTCTGCCACTCACAGCTCCGTGACGTTCTTGGGGATCCCCTTGGGCAGGGCTTTGAGGTGCTTGTTGCTGCAGCGGACGACGGTGTCAAGGCAGGTGCACTCCTGCGGGCACTGGGGCCGGGGGACGCAGCTGGTCTCCTCCTGACCTGCACCAGGCACAGACAGCCACAAAGTCAACAAGGCCAAACCCGTGGGCACCATGTGAGGCTCGGCTTGGTGCCTTGTGCCCACCCAGGACTGCTCTCCTCAAGCGTCCAGCACCCATGCTGACCCCCTCCCCTTGCCCCCAGAGCAGGGTGGTGCAGGCAGCCTGCCCGCAGGGAATGGTCCCAGCCCAGCTGACAGCCAGCGCCGCAGGAATCACACTCCCCCACCCAGAAACCGCCTGCCCCACCAGTCTGCTCAAGGCTCATCTGATTTTCACCATTTTCAAGCAAAAATGCAGTCCCAGAGGTGGCAGAGAGGAGGGTGCAGAGGAAGGGTTTCAGTCCTGCAAATCCTCCTGAAATAACCTCCTTCACCCATCTCCCAGACACAGGCTAGAGGAAGCAGTGCCTGGGCCGAGCAGCTGGAGGAGCCGGCATTGCTCCCCCTTCCCGCTGCAGAGCTGGGCTCCTGCGGGAGAGGCATCCCTGGGACGACCGTATGTTATCTCACACCACTAGGAAAGGCGCAGGATGCAACCCTTCAGGCTTTGACGTGGTGGAGGAGGGAAAGCAGAAGAAATGATGATTTGTTTGTAAATATTTTCCAGAGGGCTCAAAAAGCTGTTCTAAATTAAAAAAAAATAAATTTAGAAAAAGCTTTTCTCTCAATACACACACTCTCCGCCAGCTCCGTCTGCCCTTCTCCGGCGTGTGTGTGGGGCTGGGAGAAGGAGGGAAGGAGCAGGATGAATCCCAGTGGGCTTTGCAGTGGGTGCAAACTCCTCTCCCGGCTTCAGCGCAGCTCGTGGGTATTTGCGTGCAGCCCTAAGGGCTGGGTACCATGAGGGGAAGTTGTGCATCCTTAGGGGAGGGTGTTAACAGGCTGAGGGACCCCCTGAGCTACCAGCTTGCCATAGGGCACTGCCGGCCATCCCGGGAGCAGGGACAGGGAGCATGGTGCCAGCCTGGGAAGAGCAGCCTGGTCCCCCCTTGTCCCCGGCGCCACGGGGCCCGTGAGTTACCTTCCTCACACCTGAAGTCGGGGAAAGCCACGTCCTGGAGCGGGATCTGTCGGAGGAAGTCGGGGTTTTGGCACCGCGGGTTCCCCGTCACGATCTTCCTCTTGCGCAGCCAGTCCCCCAGCCAGGCCAGCTGGCAGTTGCAGTTGAAGGGGTTGGCGAGCAGGTTCCTGCACACAGGAGGGAGTGTGAGGGCATCGCCTGAACAGTCGCCAGGCAAGGGCACCCCCTGCAGCCCCCTGCCACGATGGGGACAGCCTGGGAGCATCCTCCCCAGGGCCCGAGACGTACAGCGTGGAGAGGGACTGCAGTGTATCGAAGGCGCCCGGCGCGATGGTGCTGATCTGGTTGTCATACAGGGAGAGCAGGCGGACGTTGCGCAGGCCTGTGAAGCTGTCGTTGTGGATGCAGCTGATGCGGTTGTTCCTCAGCATCCTGCGGAGGGAAGGGGACGAGGGCACCTAACGACTGAGGCGGGTGCCACGGGGGAAACCCACCTCGGCAGTGCCTGGACTGTGCCCACGTTGCTGCCGGGCAGCAGGATGAGCCTGAGCCAGTCCCTGGACAGCAAAAACCTGCCCCCTCCAGCTCTGGATATGGCCAGCGGATGGGTAAGGCACTCCCAAGCTGGCTCTGCAGTGATGCAGACCAGTCCGGCAGCACAGGCAGGGCAGGGGAGCAAGGAGCAGGGACGTCCCTGTCCCTGTGCCCATGGCAGTGGGGACTCACAGGGTCCTCAGTCCATCCAGGCCCCTGAACATGCCGCTCCGCACCGACTCCAGCTGGTTGACAGTGAGGTGCAGCTCACTGACGGAGGATGCCCCCTCAAATGCCCCATCCTCAATCTCCGACACCTTGTTGTTGCTGAGGTTGCTGCGGAGAGGGGAAAGCAGGCTGGGACAGGGAGCTCTGCCCTGACCTCATCCTGAACCCTGCCTCCCCCAGGTCCCACCAAACACCCCATGATGCCCATTCCCTTGAAGGACCCTCAGGTCGGGATGTGATCCCCATTTCACACCCCAGGCTGTCCTGGCATCAGGACCTCATGTGCCTTCCCAGCCCTTGGGCACTCCTGACAGGGCTATGCCTGCCCAATACTCACATTTTCTTCAGATGCGGGAGTTTCTTGAAGATGCCGGTAGCCTCCAGGACAGAGATTTCATTGTTGTTCAGGCGCCTGGGGTGGACGGCAGGGCAAAGAGCTCAGGAGATGGCTGCGAAGGGCCTGGCACAGACCAAAACCTGAGCCAAACCCCAGCACCAGCGATGCTCCGGCTGCAGGAGGGAAAGCAGGGTGGGAGGGAGGAGGCCCTTACAGCTCAGCCGTAGACTGAGGGATGCGCTCTGGGATCTTGGTGAGCTTCAGGTTGGAACACTCGACCACGCTGGATTCGCAGCGGCACTTCGGGGGGCAGATCACGTCGCTGTTGCACTCACTGTTCAGCTGGTAATCCTCTGTCCCTGCACGTCGGCAAGGGCAGCGTGGGCTCCCGTGGGCAGAGACACAGGGGCTATGCCTGCCCTCCCCTTCTCTGATCCTCCCACACCCCCAGCCAGTCTCCGTCTCTTCCCCAGCTCCCTTCATCCCAGCCACTGTGCACATATTACTCCTGTCCATGCCCAAAGCAGCTTATCCACAGGGATATTTGTCACGGGTACGTGGGGTGCTGCGCTGCCCACCACCCTCTGCCCTCCTGCAACCAAAGCCAGACTCTGGGGACACCTCTGTGCCCATTCAGATAACGCCATGATGGGAGATGCTGCAACACATCCTGGTACCCAGCACTTTTGTTAGCGCAGCACCTGGGAAATCAGCAACCAGAAATGATGGGAAACGCAGTGTGGTCCTGCCAGGCCAGACCGTGGGGCTCTGGCACGACCGCCCCTGCAGGCAGCCTGGCCAAAAGGGCACCATGCACACACCCACCTGTGTGGCTCCTCCTCTTACCTGGGATGAAGTACTGCTCTTTGGCTGTGGAGAAAAAAAAGCACATCAGCACCCTGAGCACAGGGACACCAGGCTGGGGCAGGGCTGAGGACAGCTGCCCCCGTGGCAGGGACAGGGACAGGAACAGCTCTCACCCGAGCAGCGAAACTTCTTGCTCTTGATCTGGCCGATGCGCTTGTTGGCCAGGCGCCGGGGGCTGGCACAGCGGGCACCGCTGGTCTCGATGGGGTTGGCACGGAGGAAGTCTGCCAGCCACTTCAGGTTGCAGTCACAGACAAAGGGGTTCTGGGCTAGGTGCCTGCACCAGGGACAGCGGGTGACCCACTGCTGGGGACAGCGGGTGACTGCCAGCTGCAGCCCCAGCTACCTGCTGAGATGCTCCCCCCCAGGCACCCGCCTGCCCGGGCATCAGAGCCGGTGTGGGCACTCACAGGGTCTGGATAGCCCGCAGGGAAGTGAAGGTGCCCTTGGCCAGGCTCTGGATCTTGTTGTCATAGAGCGAAAGCAGTGAGAGGTTCTGCAGGTCCTGGAAGGCATCTGCCCGCACGCAGTTGATCTTGTTGGCATTGAGGAGCCTGGCAGGGAGGGGGGAGGTGAGGCTGGGGACCCCCTCCACTGCACCATGGGCCCTGGGAACCTCAGCCCTGCTTCCTGGTGTCCCTGCAGAGCATCCCACCCAGCCACTGGTTCCTTACAGCAGCTGCAGGGCAAAAAGTCCCCCGAAGACACCCTTGGGGAGGTCCGTGATCTTGTTGCCATACAGCACCCTGGGAGAGAAAGGCTGGTGTGAGAGAGATGGGGGGGGAATGGTGTGGGGCATGGTTCAGGGGATGCAGCGTCCACCCTACACACTCCAGTGTGGGCACTTACAGCGAGTTCAGTGAGCGCAGCCCCTGGAAGGCATCGGGGGCGATCTCCGAGATCTGGTTGTTGCTCAGGTCTCTGAAACCCAAAGGGAGAAGGTGGCCTGGTCCCCTCTTCTCTCACCCCATGCCCCAATCCTCCCTCTGGGTCCAGGGGACCACCCCTAGCACACCATATACAGAGCTGGGGGTATCTGAGACCCCATCCCATTGCTGCCAACGTGGGGCACTCATGTCACAGCAAGTGTCCCATGCCTGTCGGAGTGGGGGGCTGTGGGCTCACAGCAGTGGCCAGCAGGGTGAAGGGTGCCGGGGTGAGCTGGTAGGGGCTGCACACTTACATCCTCCGCAGCTTCTTGTAGGGGGAGAAGGCACCCGGGGGGATGGACTTGATACCGTTGAGCTCCAGGCGTCTGCAAAGAGAAGGGGAAAAGATGAGGGCTGTAGGGCTGGCCGAGCCCCAGCACTCCACTGATGGCTGGGGAGCTGGAATACCCCCAGGCTTGCAGTAAGTTACCCCACTGGAGTGGCAGCATTCACCCCAGGGACAACTTGCAGCCTGTGGTCAGGGCTTTCTCCATTAGGGAGGGGTGCCATGGGTGGGGGGACCGTGCTGGCTGGGGTGGGGGAGCACCTTCTCCCCCCAGCACCCTGGGGCTGGGGGTGGCTGCTGCCTCCCATGTGCTTTGCGCACTGTCCCAGTGGGGGCTTTGCACCATAATTGGATTCCCCTAAGGAGATTATTTCTCTATTTACATTTTTAATGCAGCTAAATCCAGGGCTAAATCTGGGCAGCATGAGGGCAAGGAAGGCCTGCCACCCCATGCGGTGGCTGAACCGTGGGGCTTGCCCCCGTGTCCCCACTGCCCAGAGCCCAGTGGTGGTGGTGTGGGGCTATACTCACATCTCTGTCATTGTCTCGGGCAGGTTGGCGGGGATGGCCGTCAGCCCCTTGCCCCGACAGTCCACGATGCCGTTGCTGCAAGTGCACATGGCTGGGCAGGAGCCAGAGGACAAACTGCAGAGCTGGGCACGTGCTGGGTCCATTTGTCCTGCCGGAGAAGCAGCCAGCATGGGAATTGCAAAGAGCTGGGCCGGGCAGTTGGGTGGCAGCACCCCAAGGAAGGAACCCTGTTGACAGCTCAGTGTGCTGGCTCGTGGCACCCTTGAGCAGAAGTACAACATCCTGGTGTGCCCCAACCCCGTGCAAAAGGCATGCAGCTCCAAGGGCACAGACTGATGCACCCTTTGTCACACTGGTGGTGGTGTCCCCATGTTGTCCCTACACCACGGATGGTGCTGACATGAGCCGAGCCCACAGCATGCATCCAGGCTTTGAGCTGGGGCACGTGGCAGGGAGGTGGGCTGCACCAATGGGACAGGCTTTGTCCCCTGCCACCCGTGTCCCTGCCCTGCCAGTCCCCCTCACCACCTCCCCAGTCCCCCTCACCACCTCCCCAGTCTCCCTCACCGGAGCAGCTGAACTCATTCTTCTGGATCTCGGCCACATTAAGGCCACGGAGCTGGGCTGGAGCGGAGCACTGGGTGAAGAGCCCGATGGTGGGACGCTGGCGCAGCCACTGCGACAGCCAGGCCAGGTGGCAGTCACAGAAGAGGTGGTTGGAGTGCAGGCGGCTGCAGGCAGATGGGCCAGTCAGCAGCCACAAGATGGCTCCTGCCCACCCCACTGCCCTCTGGCTGCCCCAGCCTGGCTCATCCCAAAGGCTGAGGGCATACAGAGGGGGACATGGAGGAGCTCAAGAGCATCTGTGCCGTTTGCCACAGCCAACTTGCTTGGCAGTGCTTGGGGACACACTGCAGGGGTGTCCCCTCTATCCCCTGCCCACAGTGCTGTCCCAGCACTGCTGAGTTGCTGGCACAGGCAGCAGAGCTGGGGACAGCCCGCTTTATCCTGGCGGGTCCCTCCCGTCCCCACGGCCCCGGCACTCACAACGTCCGCAGCTTGGGCATGTGATTGAAGCTGGACACAGGGATGGAAGTGATATTGTTGTTATTCAGGGTCCTGCAGAAAGGCAGAGGGGTGCAGGTCAGGGTGGCCAGGCCATAAATGGGAGCATGAGAGGGTTTAGGTAGCACCAAACCCCTGGGGAGCAATAGCACCCACCCACGCCCCGGCACATGGTGGATGGACAGAGAGGCGTGGGACGGGGACAGCCCAACCCCCCTGGGCTTGCTGCCTTTTCCAGGCTTCTCCTCTCCACAGCCAGCTGCAGCCAGCTGGAGCCCTGGGCCAGGATCAGGCCCTGGAGCACAGCTCTGCAGCAGCGGTACCAGACCCCTGCTCAGCCTTTCCTTGGAGCCAGGGAAAGATGGCATGCTGGCACTGTCCCTGCAGCGCCTTGGTGAGTGGGGAGCACCCAGGGATGCCCTCACCCCACATGGGGCTTGTAGACTGGAGGCTCCAGCTGGCCCCTGGCCACTTACAGGACCTCCAGTCCCCGCAGGGCACGGAAAGCCCCATCCTCGATGCAGCTGATCTGGTTCTTGTCCAGTTGCCTGTGGGAGAAAGATGGAGGGAGCATTGCTGGGACACCCAGGCAGAGAGCGACCAGTGGCTCCTGATGCCTCCTGTCACTGGACCTGACCCCAAACTCCCTTGTGCACCCATGTCCATCCCCGCTGGGACTCACAGATTCTTGAGGTCGGTGGCCCCGCGGAAAGCTTTCCTGGGGATGGCCTGGATGAAGTTCTCGCTCAGGTCCCTGCAGAAGAAAGAGGCGGGAAGGAAAATGAGCAGTGCCTGCAAAGCATGATGCCCCATGGGACCAGGGCATCCACAGGCAACAGCATGCCCTGGCACTCAGTGATCCCCAAGGGGCTCTGGGAAACTGTAATTTGGCTTCAGGTCCTTGGCTGCCCACTGCCATGCTGTCTGTCCCGAGGCACGTCTGGCTCCATCCATGGTGGTTGGTTGCAAGTGGCTGGGGCTCCCCAGGCACCTTCTGTCCCCACCTCTGATAAGCAGAGCAGCAGGGCACAGCGCTGGGAAAACCCTCCATACTTAAATACCCTGTGACTGCTATAATTACAGGTCCCCTGCTGATTAACTGGTAATTACACTTGGTGGCTCCAGCAGGCATTCCCATGGAGCCTGCCCCGCACTTTAGAGGGCACAAATAATCGGGTCATTAATTACTTCATCACCACACAGCACCGTCCATGTAATCACTCGCTCTGCAATGCCGGGGTGTGCCGGGCCAGTGCGGGCTCTGTGTTCACAGGGCTGGCAGCGGGTCAGGTGCCCTGCTGTGCCTGGGCTGGCTTTTAACAACCATGAAGGCCAAAAATCTCACTGCAAAGTAGGGTTGGGCTGGACCAGCTCAGTGCACCCCATCCTTGGGGGACTTGCCTATTGTATTTGTGCCCCACAGCTCCCATGGTGCCGTTCCCTCTCTCACCCCAAAGGCCAGGAGCTCCTCCAAACTCAGCAGGCACCTGCATTGCCTGCCACCAGCACAGCCCTGCTCCAGCCACCCATGGGACAGGAGGCCAAGTCCCCAGCTCGCTCCTGGCACAGGGAAACTGAGGCACAGCACAGCATTTGTCCTATGCAGCAAGCGCATGGGTGAGTGAGGAGCAGGACCAGGGCAACCTGCATGGATTAAGCACTCCCCAGCGCTACACAGGCCATGTGGACACCCCCATCCCAGCCCTGAGAGGTGGTTTTGGGTGCCCCTGAATGCCAATATTTCACACTCAGTGCTCATCAGCTCTGCTTCAACGTAACGAAGCCTGTTCACTACTGGTATCTCAGGCTAGTTGGGCTGAGTCAGGATGGAGGCACAGCATCCACACTCCTCCCTGTGCCCCTGTTTCCTTCAGAAAATGGGTTCAGCGTGGCCCACAAAGCTGCTTACAAAAGACCTGGAGGTCTCCAAATCGGGACTTCACCCCAGCCAAAAGCTTCACTGCCAGGACAGGGAAATGTTCCCAGAGGGAAGCACCAGCATCATTTGCACAGATGCATGAGGAGAGAAAAAAAAAAAAAAATCAAGGAGGGTGGTCTTGCCCAGCCCTCCAGTGAGATGCCCAGCCACCAACAAGCTGGCATACGGTGCCAGAGCGATGCACCAGCCGCTGCCCCCTGCACACTTCGTGTGCAGGGGGCAGCGGCTGGTGCATCGCTCTGGCACCGTATGCAGGGAGCAGGAGATGGTGCATCGCTCTGGGTCGTTCCTGGGGAACCAAACCCGGCTGGCAAAGCACCATTGCTGGGGCAGAGGAAGGGAGATGCTGCCCCTGGAAGGGCCCAGGCTCCCGGGGAGGGTGAAGCCCAGCTGCCCTGCCAGCGGCCGGGAGCACAGCAGGCGCAGTTTCACTGCTACCCGCGCGGCGGCACTGCCAGGCTGCCCTGCCTCCTCTGCCTGCCCTGCCTGCCCTGCCTGCTCCCCCCGGCCCCGCCCAGGCTGCCCCAGCCCTTCCCAGGGCTCTGGGTTGAGCCTCCAGTGAAAGGATCGGGGTCACCTCCAAAGGGGAAGGACCTGACACCTGCAGTAAACCCTGACACCCCCGCACCACTTCAGATGCAAACGCCTTCTCCCCGTCCTCTGCTGGGGACGCAATGAGCCCAGGGACCCCCAGGAATTGACCTTTTAGAAAAACGCAGCATCATCCCAAATCCTCTTTGGCTCCTAGAAGAAAGAATCCCCTAGAAAACCCTCCGGAAACCCCCAGATGAAGTTGACCACTCTTCCTAGCAATGCACTCAATGCATGGCGCTCCCTCTTGGCAGCTGCCTGTCCTCCAACATTAAACCAGTCACAGCGGGGCCAAGCATGGGAGCACCCACCACACTTTGGTGCTCTGCAACCCCCTCCCAGCTCCAGCTCTGCCTGCCCAGGCAGCCCCTGCCTGCAGCTTGTTTGGTTCCCCTGTGGAAACCTTGCTCGTGTTTCTCCGCTCACAGCACATGGGAGTCCCAGTGCACCCGGGGAGTAAACCCAGGCGTCTGTCTGCAAGCTGCTCACTTACAGCTCGCGAGGGAAACGCTGCTAGAAGGTTGCAACTGACTTTGCGAGGCTTCTCCCCTTCACAGCTTTTTGTGACAGTCACCGATGAAGTGCTGCCATTGGGGGTACCGAAGCCAAGAGGGACAGATGCTGGATGTGAGGGTTTCAGCAAGGCCCCGGCACCGGGCTTACGTTGATGGCACAGTTACACAGCTGACAACACCAGGACAAACACATGCTTTGCCGGCAGGATCCTCGGGCCCCGGCATTGGAACAAGGCACGGCCCCTTCCCTCCTGGTGTTTCGTAGCTCCCAGCTATGTTTGCTTTACACTTTGGCGCTGAAGAAACAGCAGATGGCACGGCTTCTCCTCGCTCCACCGCATGGCTTGCAGCACCCTCAGCGGCTGCGCCGGTGCCACCTCGCACCCCGCCAAATACAAGCGCGTTGCTGCCATCACGCGCAGAGTGCCAGAAGGGGACCACGAGCGCTGACATGTCCAACAGCCCCACTGGGGTCGGCCAGCAGACGGGCACAGACAGAGGAGGGGGAAAGAAAGCAGCCCCTGCCCTGTTGTCACAGCCACCCTTTCTGCCTTTTCTGGTTTCACTTCGATATTTTTCTAAACCTACAAGTTTAAAGAGCTCCTGGTTACTGAATTCAAGGGGATGCCCAAGCAGCCAGCCCATCCACCGCACCACCCGCGCCACAGGGACCACGCAGCTGGAGTTTCTCCCTGCACGGCACAGGGTGCAAAGGGCTCTGCTAGTCCCAGGGGTGCAAAGAGGGAAGGATGACGAGGGGTGAGCAGGTGATGGGGGATGCACAGCCTCCTTCCTGCGAGCACCAGAGGACAGAGTCGGACATCTGGACTGCTGATGCCCCGGGCAGACCCTGCAGAGAGGCTGTAGCACACGTGCGTGCCCCAATGGGAAGCTCTCAGCAGCCTGTCTGCGAAGCAGGGCTCCCGCTTGCTCCCCAGGAACCCACTGCATTTCCACCCCTTCCTGGCCCAGCCCCATCCTAGACCTCTTCTGTCCCCAGGCTCATCTCCTGCAGGGATTTCTGACCCAGCAGATGCCTGTTAATTAGCAGCAGCCAGCGCCAACCCATGGCTGTGCCATGGGCAGAAGGAGGGCACCTGCTTTCCTTCCATGTCCCCCAAAAACCTTATGGCCAAGCTACATCCACACAATCCCCTCCCTGGCTGGGCAGTGTGGAGGACGGTGGTGGTGAGGGACTGGGATTTTGGACACTTCCCTGCTCAGATCTTCCCTGCTGCCCTGCCCCACTGTATGCATGATAGTTGCTGGTGCAATACATGCGGAGGGTCAGGAGGGGCCCCCAGCACTGGCTCTCCTGGCAGCCAGCAGCCCCTGCCCCACGGCCACCGGCCCCTGGGGAGCCTCGGCGAGGAGCCAGGCGCGGGGGGCACAGCTCCCCCGGGGCTGGCAGGGGCTCGGCGGCGGGAGCCAACTCCCCAGCGCGCCGCCCTGCCCGGCACTTAGCGGGGCACCCGAGCAAAACTGTTCGACATCGCTTCCCAGTGGGGAGCCCACTCAGGCAAACAAACCCCGGCAGCCTTAATCTCCCCGGCAAGAGCCCGGCGGGCCGGAGGGCGGCCATGAGGGAGGGAGCCACAGCGGGGCTGCGGCGGCCGGGCAGGGAGGCCGGGGCTATTACCACGCTCTCATTCTTTCGGCTAATCCTGACTTCACACTTTAACCTGATTGAGCCTTGTTTGGCGAGCCGGCTCCTCACACGCCGTGTGAGGGGATTAGGCCTGGACGCAGCAGGGAGGTAATTGCTTCCCAGCGGCGCTGGCCCCGCGTCCTCCGAGCCCCCCGCCGCCTGCCAAGAGCGCTGGGGCGGCCTGGCAGCCCTCCGGCGTGGTGCTCCCCTCGCCAGGCAGCCCGG
Source organism: Burhinus oedicnemus (assembly GCA_008921705.1). Lineage (NCBI taxonomy): Eukaryota > Metazoa > Chordata > Aves > Charadriiformes > Burhinidae > Burhinus > Burhinus oedicnemus. The sequence continues at coordinate 124,042 of VFFE01004756.1, forward strand.
TTTGGCAACGTCGCCAGGGCTGGCTCTGCCAGCGGTGCAGAGGTCCATCTCGCCTGGCCTCGGCAGCCACCAGGGCACCTCCATCCAGGCGAAAGTTGCAGCCCATGTGGTGTCCCAGCCATGCCGGCGAGCGGCTTTCCGCCCCGGCAGCGCCCGCGCACCCTGGAGCAGCTGCCGGCTCCAGCCGTGTGAAGCACAGGGGGTTGCTCTCCCCTTTAATTTGTTTCCTCCCCAGCTTCTGTGCTGGAAACTTGTTATCATTCAGTGGGTTCCCAGGCCCTCTTCCGCTCAGTAGGGCAGATCAAAGGCATTAACCCTTCAGCTGCTGCCAGGCTGTTGCTCACATGATGAAAATGCTCCTGCACTTCCCCCAGCATCTCCACTCCACCAGCGCTGGGACCAGCCACTGCAGGCATCAGCTCAGCCAGAGCAACCGTCCACCAAGTCTCGAGCAGGCAAGGCAGCTGCCCTCACAACCAAAGCCACGGAGCCCTGGGCAGCACCAGCATTTTGGGCTGGGATAGGTGCTCCCTAGATCCCAGCCTCGCCTCACTGGTGCTGTGCCGGAGGAGGCTGTGCCAGGGTACAGCCAATATTTCCCCACACCAAAGGGCCTGCCAGGGACCAACCAGCAAGGGGCACGGCACCAGCAGCTATTAAGCAGCCCAGTGTCCCTTGGGTCACCTCACACATGCTCTTTGTCCCAGCACAGCCTGCCCAGGGTAGAGGGACAGGCAGAGCCAGGGCTACCCCGCCGGCACGGCTGTTCATGCTGCCACCTCCACCACCTGGCCGGTGACAAGGGCAAGCGTGAAGGGACAGACAGACTCCTGCATTACACAAGATCGATAGACTAATCAACGCTCCCACTAGTGGCCGACAGCCTGGAGTCCCCCCGGGATTCTTTTGCACTCCCATTTCTCGCTGCAGTGGAGGAGTGGCTGCATTCACTGCTTGTGCCGGTGTCAGCACCTGCAGCCCCATGCTGGGGGAAACAAGTGTCACCCACGTGTCCCAGCCGCATGATCCACTCGAAGTGATGGACATGCGTCCCCAATGCTGCAAGGACCCAGTGCCCAAGGAAGAGTGTCCTGGAGGGGAGCTGCTCACCGCAGGTTGGGGGCAGCTGCCCGGCTGCTGCATTAGCAGGGTGCTAGGATAATGAGGCAGGGTTTTGTCCACTGTGTCACCTGCCCCGGTGTGAGTGGGGCCCCGCATCCCCGTCTCAGGTTCAGGCTCCCATGGCGTGCCCCCAGCATTACGTCAGGCTGTTTGATTTTTAATGGGCTCCGCTGGCCCAGCTGCCGGCACCGCTCCATCCTGGCTGAGGGGGACAAGACAGACCTCCCACTCTCTCCACCCCTGCCTCACTCCACCATCCCCAAGGTCACAGGGAGCCTGCGCGCTGCCTGCTGCTGCTGGCTACCCGCTGAGACTCCGGCCCCTGGGGCTGATGGTGTTTGCGCAGGACAAGGTGAGATGGCAGAGCCTGATGCATGGGTGCAAACAAGCCAGGGTACAGCACTCAGGAAAGAGATGGTGGGGTCTCTGGAAATGGCACCTTGGCAGGGGCCAGAAAGGGAAATGGGAGGGGATGGGTCCAAAGCAGCACTTCGAGGGAGAAAGGGAACATTATTCGCTGCTTTTCACAACACCAGAACAAGGGATGACCAGCACAATCATGAAGGCAGGATTAAAATCACAGCTAAGAGTGACTCCTCCAAATTAGGTGTTGTTAGTCTGTGAGACTCCCAGCCACAACCAGCTCAAAAGGGAAATGAATAGAAGAAAGTGCACAGAGATGCACCTGCAACACTGTGCTGCAGCGAGGAACACCTGCAGGTGGATGGTCAGGAGCTGGCTTCTGCTGCCAGGGGACCAGCTAGGCACACCTCTGGTAGCCACCACACTGCCTGGTCCAGGCTGCCAGGCATGGCCAAAGGCTCAGCCACCGCTCAGCTAGCAGGGACTGTCACCCAGCAGGAGACACTTCTCCTGTCAGCCAGTTTTAGTGGGAGACAGAGGTGTACAACCCTTCTGCTCCCCAGAGCAGCGTGGGGGATGTCAACCTGGAGTCAGCCCGATGCTGGCACCCCTTACCCAGCAAGGGCAGGGTGCCAAGGTCCCCACTCCAGTCTCTGCCTGCTACTCTTGTCCTTGCTCCTCCTGGGGGGAGGACAGCAAGTTGGAGGAGGCTTCTGCGGCAGTTCAAGGGGGAACAGCTGGTTGCTGCGAAGAGCATCCCAGGCTGGGCGGCACGGCACAGCCCTCCCCGCTGGCAGCCAGAGCAAGCGCTTCATCAGGCAGCCCCAGCCGCCAACAATTATGTGCTGAGTAAATCGATGGGATATAATTGGACTATTAAGATCTCATTATCCTCCTGGCTCCGGGCGCTGCAGCCCGCAGCGTGCTGGGGGAGACCGCAACCTGCAGCCACAGAAACTGCCTCCCGACCCAGACAGCCTTGATGGGTACTGGGGACAGGGTGCATGGGCAGGGACGGTACAGCCAGAGGGGACAAGGATGGTGGCAGCAACCTCTGTTTAGCACAGGAGACGTCTCTGTGGCACACTGAAGCCCTGTGCAAAGGCAGGGAGGTGTCCCTACAGGGACCCTAGATTAAGGAGGTCCAGGCATCCTTCTTCTAGCCACCACAGCAGCCTGAAAACCACCACTGGCCTCTCTTGCCCTGTGCAGGGCTAATTGCTCCTGGGTGGCATGGGGAGTTTGGCCTCTATATGCACTTTTGTGCGTGCCTCTACCCCAGCCCAGCTGGAAAGCGGGGCTCATGTCCCCACCTGCAAGTTGCAGGGTCCCCGTGCTCTGAGTCACACAGGCTGCCCAGCAAGGGCCACGTACCCATCATGTCCATCTCCTGCTCACACATCACCTGTGGGGGTGGTGATGTGATTCCTGGCTGTGGGACAGTCCTCCCAAAGGGACCAGAGTTCTCAGCACCGTTTGGCGGGCAGGATGACACACCAGGTCATGTCCACCAAGGTCCAAGCAACAATAAATAATCACTTCCCTTAGGAGAGCTGACCCCATACCTACCTGAGGTTTTTTGCAGTAATATTTCTTGCTATCTTAGCACCAGCGAAAGTGATGGATCAGAGCTCATTCTTGCCAGGCCCCACAGATATATATATAAGGACAAAACAATCCTTTGCTGGAGCAAGGCAACACGCTGCTAGACATCATGATGCTGTGCTGAGTTTCTCAGACCACAGACCTCAGTGACATGAGCCCAATTAACAAATTCTGCCTGTCCACCATGTACACACGGCAAAGAGTAAAGCTGAACACTGCCAGACCAGGGAGAAATACTTCACACTGCTCCTCTGCTGGGAAAGGCTTCCCAAAGTGCCGTGCTTAACCCAGCCTCCAGCCCCTGCCCCTTTCCTCCCAGGAGATGCAGATGCTTCCCAAAACATTAAAGCTGGAGAAGTTTGTTGCTTGGACAGCCAAGCAGAGCATGTGTAAAATGCAACATATGCTCATGGCAACAGTTAGTGAGAAGAGTCCCAGCCCCAGCACGGCAGTGTTGATTTAGCAAAACATTTCAGGGCATGCATAAATCTCAGTGGCTTCAAAGGGATGCTGCTGACCCTTGCCATGACCTGGGTTGCTGTCCTTACTGGAGCACCAGTGCTGCCACGGTGCCTGCGTACGCCGAGGGAGTGCACCAAGGATGCTGAGGGGCATGGGTGCATGCACCACGGGTGGCACCAGCAGCCCCATGTTTGGGCATGGGAGAAGTCGGGGCCAGGCAACGTCCATCACGAGCGGGATGATTTGCACAGGAAAGGCATTTACAGGAGCCAGGCTTTGCAGAGCAGCTCTCTGCGCAGGGCAGCGCCTGTGCAGTGGCTCCAGTCCAGCTCCAGCAAGGAGCGGCTCCCGCGTGGGCTGCGCTGCAAAGCCAGAGCCGCGGGACTCGGCCTCTGCGGGAAGGGGGATGCTATGGGAACAAGGGGAGCTGGCCAAGGAAAAGAAAGGAGGGTGGGAGGGAGGGGGAATAAAGCATCTGCCACCCACCCTGGAGCCTCTTCAGAGACTGAAACAAGTTAAAAGCAGCAGCTTTAATGGAAACACAAGTGAAATAACAAGCTGCAAACCCTGCGTGCCTGTCACCGCCCCCTCCCCACACTGTCCCTTTGTTCCTGCAACCTCGTTATCTGCGGGAAGGGGAGCCACCGAGGCTAAGGCATCGCCACCAGCTCCCCAGCATCCCAAAGTGCCTCAAGAGAGCAGCAGCACCTGCTGTGCCCAACGCCCTGTGGTCTGGCAGAGGTCAGGGGGTGCCCTGCAGCACACACCCGGGAGCAGCCAACCTGCCACTGTCTGCAAAGGGACCTGCTGTGTGGCTGACACATTTCCCCCAGCTCCCACTGACCACCGGATGAAGGCAGGTCCCCTCCAGCAAGTGTCTGGCTGGACACCGGGTGTTTAAAACTGCCCCTGCCCAGCTCACAGCCTCCACGTCCTACTGCCACCAGGAGCCGAGGCACCCAACCGCATTCAGCCAGTGGCCCCATCACTGCACGGCCTCCTGCTTCTCCCCATCCCTGCTTTTCACCACCTCCAAGTCCCCTCCACCTTGGTGTTCAGCAAACTTGTTCACCTCCCTCCTTTCATGTTTTCGCTTCTGTTTCACCCTCTAGTAGTGGGAAATCCCTGCGAAACCCTCCACCAAAGCACGTTTTCTTTCCAGCTCCCACGCTGCCCTCCAGCCTGCGCACCTACCTGCTTCATATTTGCATTGCCTGGCTCATTTCCAGCATGTTCCCAACACGCTGCAAATCAAAGGCATGGAGCTGTCCCTTTCCCTGGGGCTGCGCAGCCCCGCCAGCCTCCCCCTGAACCCACCCTCGGCTCACCACCTCCCTGCTGTCCTGTTGCAGAGGGAAACCACTGTCCGTGGCAGAGCATCACCCAATGCTCACGGAGCCAGCACGTCCCGGGGTGCCCTGCAAATCAAGGTACCGCAGCCCAGCAGCTTGGGGCAGGGTGAGCCGGGGGGTGGCGGTGGGGATTTGCTGGACCACACATGACTCTACCTCCAGCAGACGGCAGCATGCCACATCAAGAGCCTCCCACACAGCCCTGTGATGGTTAGGACAAGATCAATCCCCCCTCTCCCCACCATGACCCCATGCACGGAGGGCCCTGCTGGGTGACGGTGCTGTGCCACACCAGGAGAGGTGCCGGGCTCCAGCCCTGTGCGCAGGGAAGCCTTGCACCCTCCAGCACACAGCATGTGCTCCCTGCCTGGCAGCTCATGCCCAAGAAGACACCCCGAACTCCATGCAGCAACACTCATTCAAGGTGTAAATGAAAAAGCAAATAGCTCTTCTGGCAAGCCAGCCCTGAGCCCTGTGGGGAGCTGGCTGTGGCTCTCGTTAGCAGGCTCATCCCCTGGGTTTGCGGCATTGCTGAGCTCTGAGCTAATTGACTCCCAGGCTCTGAGGCTTCTAATTGCTAATAAGTGTGAAGCCAGCCCTGCCGGCCCTCCTGGATTCCTCCGAGGTGTGAATGAGGCTGAGCCAAGCTGAGAATTGCATCCCGGCTGTCCCAGATCTGGCGCAGGCTGGTGAGCCAAGGAGCAATGCTACGGATCTGCGATGCTGCTCCTCAGCTTTGCAGGTCCTGGGGTAGCAACTCTAAACCCTGGTCCCAGCTTTGGGAAGGGCTAAAGCCAACTCCCTCTCTCCTGGAGGATGCTCTGAAACCGATGCTGAACCTTGTAAGACCCAGCTGGAGTTACTTGGCCAGATGCCCTGGCACGACCAAAGGTCCTTCAGGCTCCTCACGCTCAGCCCTAGCACTAAGACGGGCAAAACTCTTGCCCCAGCAGTAGCTGCATCTCACAGCCTGGCTTACTGAAAACACCTGGGAGCAACCACAGAGCCGTCAGTGGGATGCAAGGTGGGAGATGCACCGCATGGTGAAAAGTATCAGCCCCCACTGGCAGCCAGGGTGGAGTCAGTGGGACACCTCAAATCCAGCTCAGCAGCTGGAAAAAGAGATATGATTTTACACAGGGCTGGAAGGAAACAGCCCTGATAGGAGAAGGGTCCAGCGGGAAAGGAGGGAGGGAAATGGGGCAGAGCGAGTGCAAGGCTGCAAGAGCGCCCAAGCATGGGAACTCAGCGCAGGGGCGCACAGCAGGGAAAACCCAGCAAGCAGATAAAGAGACTCCATCCCGTGTGACACACATCAAAGCCAGGATAAGAACTGCTGGCAGGGCACCAAAGCCCTGCCACAAGGCTGGGACCAAGATGCGGCTGCCCTTGCCCCAGTAACGTCACTCCTGAGAGGGTTTGGGAGAGCAGCATCCAGTCACGGCCATGCCACAGGGGACAGGGAGCTGCACCCCAGCTCATGGGGCTTCCCTCCATAGAGCAGCTCTTTGAAGAGCTCCCAGCACAAAACCACCCTGAGAGTTCGGGGAAGCCTCTGCCTGCAGGCAGTTAGTACAACTGCAGCCCCCACGGTCATGAAACACTGCTGCCCACGGACCTCACCTGTGCTGGGGATCAACAGCTCCTCCTGTTTTGGGGAGGCAGAAATGAGTTGCTGGAGGCAACTGCTCCAAGCGCATCACACTTCAGGTGGGGACACCTGCTCTGTCACCCCGAGAACCTGCGGCTGACTCTGCCCTGCGGACATGCCTGAATAGCTGGGGGCTGTGTTACCTGTGTGTCTACATCTCCTGCCACAGCCCAACTAAGCTGGGAAGGGGAGACTGCGTGTTTCCCAGCAGATAGCTGCAGCCACAGGTGCTTTCACGAAGGTTGAGCATCTCACTGCCATCACCCGTGCTATGCTAGAGCTCGTGGGGATCCCTAAGAAAAAAACATGCATACCAGGAGCATCTTACCTCTGCACCCCTCTCCCATGCTAACCTCTTCCATTAAAAACTTAGCTCAAGCCCAGCCAGGATTGCAGTGGGGTTTCCCGCTAAGGGGAGAGGCGGGGTGTGTTCGGGGAGAAGGGACGGGACCCTGCACCCTGTCCAGATCGGGGGTCTGCTCCTCCCAGCTCCAAGCTGGCTGGGGCTGGATCTGCCAGCGTTGCAGGCAGCCTCCAGTGCGGCTGCTCGGGTGGTCCGGCGCTGCTCGGCACGGCTGCAGCTCGTGCTCTAGGACTCAGGGAGAAGAGCCACGGAGGCTGATTACCCCTGCCAGAGCAGGCCTGGCGGGTTTATTTTTAACAGTTCTGATTGAAGCTGGTTTCCTGCTGACATTTACACTCCTTCATCATTATCGGCTCCCCAGCTTCCAACTGCCAAGATTAAAGGGGGGATGAAATCTCCTGAACAGTGGGGTCCTGGCGGCAAACCCCGCAGAGGCGGAGAGACCCACGCAGGCGCAGATGAGCAGATATCAGCCCCCTCAGAGGGAGGTGGGTGGCCGGGGAGCCCCGCCTCACAGCAGGGGCATCACAGGCTGGGACCTCACCACGGGATACAGCAGGAACCATCTCAGGGCAGCCTGAGGAGGAACACGTGCTATTCATCGCTGGCACATGTGCAAGAACATGGCAGCATGGTTGGGCTACAGGTGCGACCTTGGGTGCTGGTGCCCCCAGAGACACCCCTGCTCCCGGGAGTGCTCCAACCATGACCAGCTCCAGGTGCTGCTACCCCAAGCCACCACTGCTGGCCTGGGCCAGCAGAAGGGCGAGCAGCCAAGCCCCCGTCGCCCGCAAGTGCCTATGCCAGCACCCTGGAGCTCCCAGCAGTGGGCAGGGGGCCGGGCTGTGCAGCACAGCCTCCTTCCCACGCCGGCATAAACCTTTATTTTCAAGGCAGGCAAAGCACTGCGGAGCTGGTAGCAGGGCTCCCAGCACGGCCAGAGCTAAGCACTCAGATATGAAAACCTCTTTTTTCCCCTAAGAAACAGTCAAATTCCAACACGTGCAGGCTAAAAATACACCCCAGTCTGCCAGGGACTCTGCCCGCTCTTACATCTCTTGGATGATTCATATTTTGTCAGATCCCAGATCAGTTTCAAGATTAAAAATACCAGGTTTGGGACACAAGCATGTCACGGGCCCAAGAAAGTGTCAGAGCCCTGCAGGAGGTGGCCAGAGACCCAACCATGGTGGGAGGTGTCCTGCTCCAGCCACAACTGCAGGCTGGGCATGGTCCCTGCCATGGGGAACAGCCACTCCACGGAGGGGGAGAGCCCGGCACAGCCCTGGATGGGTACACGCCGCTCCGAGGCCAGACAACCAGCACCAACACTGCTGCATCCCAGAGCAGCTCCAAAACAGGGCAGATGCATACGTGGGAGCTTGCCTCTTACTTTTACCTGACTTAATTACCTAATACACCAAAAGCTGTCTCCTAATTAAATATTATAGGGATTTAAAAGCATTTCTGACAACATATTAGATATGTAAAATACTGCAAATTAGTGGGCTCCCGCACTGAAATCCTTCTCGGGAACAATGCAGGGTCCTGGCTGGGCAGAAATCCGGGACATCTTTTCAAGTAAATTGGGAGAAGGGCCCATTCTTCTAGCAAAGAGGGTTTTTATCTGAGGGTTTGAGATTCCCGGAGCACAAAGGAGGCAGCCCAGCAAAGGCAGTTAGGATGTAAGAGGGCTCCCGGTTAGTTAAGTAAACATTAATGCAAATTGTCGGCAAGCCTGGAGATGAGATCCTGGGCACCGCGGCTTGCAGGGGAGCAGGCGCTTTTCCGTATTATCAGCCCATCCACCCGCCGAGGGGGGGGGCAGGAGCGGGGAGCTGCTCGGTGCCAGAAGAAAGGAGCTCCAAGAGCCAATTTCCATCCGACTGCAGCACATTTGATGTCTTGTGAAGTCGAGTTCACACAGACCGTCTCACCTCTGCCTCGTACAGGAAAAGGGCCAGATGCTCCCCATGCACACACACAGCTCCAGCTCCAGCCGAGCACGTGAGCATCCCGCAGCACCTTGGGATCCAGAGTGGGATGAGCCATCCCCATTGCACCCCTCCAGCCAGAAGCCAGCTGGAAAGAAAAGGGCTTGGGTTTGGTCTCGTCCTCCTGTGTCGGCTCTGAATGAGGCCAAAGCACAGCTGCCTTGCTTTGCTGCCTGCACAGAAAGCGTCTGTGCCTCCACCCTCAACGCCTGCTTGGTGTAAGAGTCAAATTTAGCGCTGAGAGGGAGCCGTGGGGACCATGGGATGGGGCACAGGAGAGCTGCAGCATCCTCCACTGTAACCTGCAGGCAGGAGCCCAGCCCCATGCAGCTTGTAGCTGCTCCGCTGCCAGGCTCTTCCCCTAAAAACAAAGCAGGGAACAGGCGGTTTGCAAGGGAAAATGCCAGGAGCGAAGGCAGGGAACAACAGCAGGTAATTGCCTGCAAACTTAACTTGGCTTGCAAGTGGGAGCCGCAGCACCGGGCTTTGAACCAGGCTGTTTCATGTGCCTGGTGCTCCTGCCGCTCTCCTTGCCTCCCATCAGACACCGGAGAGGAGATGAGGACAGAGGGAGCGTTTGAAATTCACGCTTCAAAGTTGATATCTGAGTGGCCTGGCTTGTATTCGCTGCACAACTGGAGGCAAGTCAGGGAGCGGGAGGGTGAGCCGGAGACACGGTTGGTGCTCCCACAGCCTTTAAAGCTGGGATCAATTGCCTGCTCAGGGATGCTCTGCTGCAGCGGGAGCTGAACTCACCCCTTCCTTGCTACCGCTCCCGTGCTGCAGCTTGTATGCAGGGGTAGTGCTGCCCAATGCTGGAGTACCCTCAGACCTGGGAGCATCTCCTATCGTGTCCGTACACACTGCGGCACACGTGTTGCAGCCCATCGCCCACTGCATCACATCCACACACCCACTGCACATGTGCACACCCTCCTAATCACTCCCTAATTCTCGCTTTCAAGCCTTTGTCCCAGCAGTGTCATTTTTCACTCAGCCTTGCACCAGGCACACCTGGAAGAGCAGTGCGCTGGGGAGCACTAGGGGGGACGCAGCCCCTCCAGGAGTCCAGCCCATCTTTTGGGGCTGGTGGAAAGATCAGTGCAATGCTCCTCACCCAGAAATGCTTCCTTGAGCACGCAACCAAAGGAGCACTCTGGGGAGGTTAGGCAGGGAGGAAGACAGAAACTGGAGGCAGGGAGCAATTCTGCTACTGCAGTCTGCAATTAAAATCAGTATCCAAACCATTCGAGGCCAGACAGAAAGGGACAGTGACAGTGCCAATGCTGAGGAACGGCATGAGGCATCCACCTCCCCCAGCAGTGCTTACAAGCACTCCACACCTCCGCCTCCCTCCAGGAGACCCAACAAGGGAGCCACGGAGGCGGGCGGCTCATGGGAATCCTCCCAGCCCCGTAGCCGCCACTGGGAGCCAGGAATTGGGCAGGAGGTGGCGAGCAGCGCTGCCTGGGTGGGCCCCAGCCATGGCCCAGGCTGCGGCAAGTGATGGGCAGGGGCTGCTTTGTCTCCCAAGCACTCCTGCATCTTCAGAAATAACAGCACGTCCTGCAGCTCTGGAGTGCAGGATGCTGGATTCAGACACATTTTTGGGAAAGCAATACCTGATGTCAGTGCAGGGCAGGTCTGGGCAGCCACTTCCTGGTGCTGCCAGAGCACGGCAGGGGGCTCGGTGCAAGGGAGGAGGGTGCATCATCCTGGCTGAGCTCCCCTCAGACCCCCGCTGTCCCTGGGGTGGGTGCAGCGCCCTGGTACCCCATCACCCAGCCCAGGGACACAGATGTGTAACCCCAGATAGGGCCAGGCTCTGCACTCTAATGCCCCAGCTCTCCTGCTAATGCTCTACCTGCAAAACACAGCGGGGTTGAGGGTCTAAGTACATCAAAGCCAGGCTTTGAACTGGCTTAAAGAGGCATCCTGGTTTTAATTGGACAGCCCACACCACCGATGCCAAGATCCCTCTGAGCCATCTGCACCCTCCCTCCCACATGGCATCCCAGAGCCTAGCAAAGTACAGCCGAAGCCCAGACCCGCCGGGGCTGGCGGATCCGGGGGCTCTCCAGGACAGGCTTTCACCTCCATAGCTCAGAGGATGGATGCACTGAGTTCAGCTCCCAGGCAAAGGACAGACCTAAGCCAGTGAACAGACCTCCTTCCAGGGCTGCCACCTGCTTTCCCCAGCAACCTCACCCCTCTTTTTCCAGGAACATATTAAGGACAGGGACAGCGCGCATCAGTGGCCATAAAGCCAAGGACCGAGAACTGCTCTCCTTCCTCCAGCCCCTGGAGACCTCCTGAGCCCCCCAGCCCTGCCAGCTGAAAGGGTCCCCCAGGCTGAACCCCATCTGCTCGCCGGAGCCATGGTGTCTGCGGGGCCGGGTGGTACCTGCCCCTTCTCTGCCAAGGCACTGCAGGGTGGACAGCCGACCCATGGAGCTGGGACATCCCTGCTCACCTCGGCGACCCACAGGCAGCTGCCTGAGCGAGCATCCCCCTGCTCGTGGGAGGCTGCAGGCAGCATGGGGCTGGGGAGGTCGGGCAGCTGCCCACCTCCCCCAGGGAAGGCAGCGGGCAGCCAGGAGGGGACAGGCGCCAGCCAGACCCACGCCGAGAGAGGAGCCACCATGCACAAAGGCAGCCCGGTGCCGGCCACACGCTGCTAAGGGCCGGCACGGTCAGCTGGCGGACGGGGGCCGGCAGGAATGGGGTCCCACCGCCCATTTTGCCCCGGGAGAAGAGGGTCTGCAGCAGCACCCGCCCTGCCAGGCTGCAAACAGCCTCTCCCCCTCATTATTTTTTCACCGCAAGAACTATCTTATACCTTATCAATAATTCACAGGTACAAACGATAACGTTCGCTGTCATGGTCCGGGAGCCACATGTTCCCGGCGAGGGGGAAGGGGCCGGTTGCGATCGCTATTGTTAATGCCTGCGGAGTAGGGCTGGGGGGGGCGCGGAGGCGGGGAGGATAAATATTTAACACTGCGTCTCCGAGCAAATGTCCATGACCGAGGGCTGAACATGGGTTTTACACAGAGCTGCTCCTGCCCTTGAGAGGGTCATTAGCATGTTAAAAGCCATCAGAGCGGGGCTGATGGAAGGGCTCTGCCGGAGGGACCCCCCCAGCGCTCTGCCTGGGGGCCGGCGGGGATGAGAGGGGGCTTTTTGCTGCTGCAGGAACATGGCGATTTCCATCCTGCCCAAATTTTCGTTTTCCCAAGCACAAAGGCTGCGCTCACGGTCGCCCAGCGAGGAGCATCCCCAGCTCTGCCCGCTGCCGAATTGGAGGGCACAGCGAACGGGGCACCTGGGGGTACCGCGGGGCTGGTGGGTGGCCAGGGCAGTTCATTGTGCAGGGAATTACAAAGGGGACACAAAGAGCCACACACCGCATTTTGTGTGAGCTTCCTTTCCCGGGCCGCCCGGGCCTTTCTTTTGCCGTGTTGAGGGTGAGCTTTCTGTGTAAATCCCTGGGGCGTGGGGCGGGGGGGCGGGGGGGGGGGAA